>CM024724.1:64052200-64083552 GCA_014182545.1 Eucalyptus globulus | reverse complement strand
CGATAACAAATTTTCTGGTGTGTTCATCTGATTATGTTATTTTATTACTATATTATCTCTGGTGAATTGTTTGCAAGCGTTATTTTTGTGGAATCGATGTGCAATTTCGTAACAAATACAACATGAAGCTCTTTAGACTTGCTTGGAGGATGGTTTTCGTGATCCTGACCACTGTGATATCGATGCTATTCCCATTCGTCTTCAACAAAGTCGTCGATATCATCAGCTTGGGCTTTTGGCCTCTAATGGTCTATTTTCCCGTCGAGATGTATATTAGACAGAAACGAATTCCCAAATGGAGCACTAAATGGGTATACCTGCAAATGCTGAGCATGGCCTGTCTTGTGATATCGATCGTGGCAGCTGCGGGTTCGGTCCCAGGACTTAAGGACGACCTTAAGACAAATCGGCCATACGGGATGAGCTACGATCAAAATGCATGGATCTTTAGTTGATCGGCCATTTCAGAAGAAAAGAATAACATCATAGAAGTTTCTACTTTCATTGTTTAGTCTGGAATTACAAACTCTGTATGTTCTAGCCATTGCTAAGGAAAACTTGCATTTTATGCAAGTGATGGTTACGCATTGTCCTATTGTCGTAAAAAAATCCAAAAATTTGGTCAAACCGCCACATCCACATCAATTGGGTTAGGCTCCAATCATGCGATGACAAGCGTGCCAACCTTTCTAGGTTAACATAAAGGGGAGAGTTATAATATGAACAAAGAAGGTCCCATGTTATTATAATATATAAATTGATAATTAAACGAAATCTTATTATTCGAAAGCGTTAGTATGTCCTTTCCAGGAAGAGGAAAAAGAAAAGGGATGCGTGGATATCAATATCTAAAGAAAAAGCGACATTTTAACCTCTCAGAAGATACTTTAATAATAGTTAGATAAGGAATATGAATGCAAGATAAGGACTCAAGCCCACGTGTGAATTGAGAATTCCTTCAAATGATTAACATGTGAACGGGGAAACATTACATCGATGGGTTGGCTTAGATTGAACATGCCATAACCCCATTAGATTGATTGGCTTGTCCAATACCTCTTCGACATCCTCGACTAACTCACTTTTAAGCAAATGTTTCTCCGTGGCCTCAGTCAAACCAGCTCTTTCATGTATATGTTTTCCCCCTAAAAACCAAAATTGATTCGTGCCCCACTTCATTTAACAAATTCATTTGCTTCAATTCTATCTAGGTACTCAAAAATAGCTTCATGACCTTACTTGCATTCCATTACTGATATATGCATATTACGGAAGACCACATGACAAAACTTTTCCCAGACTTCAGGCGTATTGCTGAGTTATAGATTGCATGCGTTAACAAGTGATTTACGAGCATGATTTATTGGGATTTTGGTCCCAAGAGATCGTTGTCTAGCATTAGTAGCTTCACTTGTACATTTAACAAATGTTGTTGGAGCACTAGTTAATTTAACTCATTACAGAAATAAAATTCTTCAAGAGGCTTAAAACATAAACTACTTACTCCAAATGAGAAATTTATATTTTTCAAGTATTTTTTAATAAAGGCTTACTAAGTGCCCGCCCTAGGGAAATTTTTTAGCAATTTGCATATGATTTTATTGAAAGTTCTCAAAACCATCGATGCATAGATAAGGTTTGCAACCTAAAGAGCTAGTTACACGAGAATTCTCACATAATATTGAGAATTTTGTTTCATACATATTCAATGAGTCACATAAATGGGTTACATTTTCCTATATTGAAACTCCACCATATCTTTTGTTTTGGACACTCAAGTTTTGTAGCTTAAAAAATCAAATTGGACCCAAAAATCAAATTTCAATTGAGATTTGAGACATATGTCAGGATCTTAGTATTGAATCGATTGCAGTTATCTGATATGATAGCTTTTGGTTAATAATGTGTAAATATATATATATATGTCGAGGATGTTTGGTAGAGGATGATCAAAGGATTTTAAGGGGTTTAGGCAATGTGATAAGGAAAGATGATTCCACTATAATTGTTGGAGAAGTAATGGTGAAGGAATTAAGGGATATGAAGCTTCCCACTCAATGGGTGGGGGGCTAAACCCTACACACACGGAGCTTACGGAGGTCTCAACATGACACCCAACTATCGCATTAAAACCCATTTTTCTAGGATTCCATCGGCCGACTACAAAAGTCTCTGCCTTGTAAGAAATCTTTTCTTTTGCTTTAGCGATATTCATCGCCGTACTCAATTACAGTGGACACATCTTGACTTTTGCACAAATATCTGCTCCATAAATATCTAGTCCATGCTACATTATTCGAGAAATTGCATCACGCATAACCTGTCTATAACTTGGGCCTAGCATCATTCCAACATCTTCCATGAGCTCTAACTCCGCACAATACAAATACTACCATATAGTCACTTTTTTGCCACACCCATCTCTCTCCCTCTCTTGGAGTAAGTTTGAGCCTTTGGCTTTCAGGTGGGTGCACAAAACACAAAGCAACCTCAGAGTCAAAGAGACCCACTTTCCACCGGTTTTGAACTGGTTAGTGCTAATAAAACTTGCAAGTAGGACTAGCTACCATCCAGATTGAAACTACACGGATTCTGATGGATGAATAAATTTTGGAGGTCCTTTCATTTGGCAAAACGAATTAGTTTCCACGCACACAAACTTGCTAACAATTGCTATTTCCTTCTCTCTCTCTCTCTCTCTCTCTCTCTCTCTCTCTCTCTCTTTTCTTTAGGACATTAAAAATGGATGAGAACGCTGCCACCAAGAAGAACCAAAACCACCGCTGCCGCCAAATCGGTGACATCTCCATTTTAAATGCCTCCCCAAAGCGCCTTCAGATGCTTTAGCTCATACTCCTCCGACAGCCACCTCAAACGAACTAGTAATCAACCTTATCTTCTTATATTCCTAATTCATTTCTGCTTGTGGGAAATATAAATTTTATGCACTCAAAGTAACAATTTAAACATAATTCCTTCATATATTATTACTAAAAAACTTAGGGGACAATGAAAATATTTCAAATGTAAAGAGTTGATTAGATTTTATCGGTTGATCAATCCTGGACATTGTGGATGGTGAGTGCACACATGGTAATAGCTGTGATAGGATCGGGAGTGCTTTTGCTTGCATCGGACATTGCTCTACTGGGCTGGATTGCAAGTCCTGTTGTGATATTCTTTTTCTCTACCATGTGCTACTGCACCACTCACCTGCCCTTTAATTGTTACCGTGCCGGCGACCTCAACTCCAGCAAATGTAACCGCACTTACATGGACTCTATTCGTTCAATCCTTGGTATGGAATTCCATCACATATTATCGCTTCTCATTACTTGAAATATGCACTTTGATTAAATTTCCCACGTGAACAAAAAGATCCAATGGATGAAAATAGAAGAGTGAGATTTTTTGGGGATATAAATCTCCAGACATCCACCATGGAGACCGGATCATGATCATATATCTAACTTTTAGTTTGTCCTAGTGCTTTGCTTCGACTAGCATTCCCTGCTCAAACCTGGGAATTTGGATTTGCTGCATGATCTCGACAACTCCGAGACATGAAAAGAATCGGATGTAAGATTGGCCTAGCGGTGGTATTGGTCGCATTAAAATCTTGTTCCGATTATCGAAAAATGGTTAGCGACAGTCAGTCAAAGTGCAGAATGTCGGTGAACGTGAAGGGGAAAAATTAGCAAACAGAAAAATTGTCTTTCATTATAACAGCAGTTTCTCATAACCATGGCATTTTGAAGAAATATCATATGGTAAACCCTTTTTGTAGCCGCACCAACAGCAGAGCAAAGCGTCCAAGATATCTTAGAAACCTCGAATGTATTTCTTTTCCCTGATATCACTCCTGTTGTTGGGTAAAAGGAATCTCGTTTTACATCTTCATATTGCCATCTAAAATAGCTCTAGTTTAGTTGGAGACATGGTTCTTGCTATACTCACAAGATTATGCTTTTAAAGCGAGGTTCCACTTTGACTTTTTACTGAGTAAAAATATATAGAGACATTAATTCATTATGCATTTGTTTCGCAGAAAATAAGTGATATGAAAAATATTTTCCAAAAATTAATGATTTTTTATTTTTTAAATAATTATTTAATAAAGAATATTTTTTTATTAATTATAATATAAGTTTAAACATATCTGTAAACGATTTATAAAAGATACAAGAGATCAATTTTTGAAAAATATTTTTGAAAATATTGATCTTTTACAAAACAAACGTGTCCTTATTTGAAGTTTATTTTTTATAAAATTGATTGATTGAAGATATTTATTTGTAGTTTATTTTTGTCGTGGGCAATTTACGTCAATTTGTCAGAGGTAAGATAATTTTTTGCATTTATAAAATATTTACCAATGTAAAGGTAATTTAATAATGCCGAAGCTAAATAAAATTTAAAAACATCAGTTTGTTTTTGTGATATATAATAGCTTATATTGCTACGACGAGACTTTATTAGCTATGAATAAGTATAATTAAGAAGAATGTCAAGGATTAGGGCACGCTCGATTCCTTAATTATAAGGAAAATTACTCACTACTACTCCTGTACTACAGCTTCGCATTAGGTAAGTTACTGTAGCCGTTGTTACCATTACATCAGATAAATTTAAACAAGTCCACCACGCTGATTACCTGAAGAGGTTAGCCTTCGCCAATTTACCGTTTCGACCTCGCGCACCCAACACACTTTCCTATTCTACAAGGGGCAAATTCGGAACGACGGGCGAATGGACGCTTCACATCCGTTACGGGCCCCTCCTCTGTCCCTCACACGGTGGTCGCATCATCTCCCACCTCCTCCTCCTTCTTCTTCGCATGTTGCCTGTCCGCTTGCTTCCTTTTCCTCTCTCGACGGAGCCACGTTCCGGCTCAACGGGAGATGGCGGAGCCGCATCTTTTTCGGCCGTGCGGCCAATCGTCGAAGACGGGACGCCCCCGTGTGGGGGCCACAGAGAGAGAGGAATGGGGCTATGATCGGGGCTCGGCGCGCTCTGTGGCTGCAAAGGCGGGGCTGAGCAACGACGTTCGGGCGGGCGGCAGATTCGAGGGCGTGCTGGAGTTGAGGCGGATGTGTGAGTTTCTCGAATTTTTTCTCTCTGGCTTTGGTTGGATGGGTGTTGTTGCGTGATGATTATGCTGCTTTCGTTTGGGGCGTAAATCTTGTCGGCAGAGATGGGGTTTCGATTCCTTACTGTGCCAAAACCTTTTATTTCTCAGATCTTCTTTGGGAGTGGGAATTTTCTTCTAAAGAACATGACTTTATGATAGAATATCTCTTTGAGCAGTAATTTTTCAACAAATCTGTGCTCTTTCTTTTAAAAAAAGTTCGGATTCTTGTTTTGTACATAGAATATGAATCTAGTGCTTAGAAAGTTCTTTGTTACAGAGTAACTTTATTCGTTTGCCAGAGTTTTTTGGTTTTTCGACCTGTTTAGTGACCTGTTGTAACGTTACCATATCAACGAAATATACGAAGAGAGTGACATGCCTCGACAAATCATACTGTTTGATGTACTTCAATTTGGGCAAAGCACCTTTTCATATGATGATTCACTATTGCTTATCCTCATATCAAGCCTTGTAATCATTTTGCTACAGATCTTGCACCCGTGCTTTATGCTCTTAAAAATATATTTCTCTTTTTTTGAAAACAAAAGACATTTCATAAAAATCAATCTCTGTTTGAAAAAAAGGTGTGATACTTTTGTTTTGTCATTTCTCTATATTAACTTCTGTTAAAAAGTAAGTGAATTTAAAAATTCTTTACTCTCTTTTTCAATCAACTTTGGGAGTTTAAAGTTGCTTTTAAAGAATGTCACGCAGAGTATTTTAGATTCTTTCACAATTTTTTCCCCAATGTATTTCCTCATAGCTTTATGAGCATCAAGTTTTCAAATATCTATTTTTTGCCAAATAAGTTTAAACTTCTGTTTTCTCCTCGTGGATATATTTCTCTTTCTTGAAAACTTTTTGAAAGACATTTCGTGAAGATTTATTTTTGTTTGAAAGAGGTGTGATACTTTTTTTTTTTTTTGTGATTTCTAAATATTAACTTCTTGATTTTAAGTTTTTTGTTAAAGAGTGACTGGATTTAAAAGTTTATTCTCAAAGTCGTTTCCAAATGTTGTGAATTTTCACAATTTTCTTCTTTACTCTGTTTTGTACAAGACACACCTATTCAAACAACTTTGGCACTTTAAATTTGCTTTTAAAGAAGGTCGTGCAAATTATTCTGGAGTCTTTCACAAGATTTTCTAATCTATTTCCTCCTAACTTTCTGAGCAGCAAGTTTTCAAATATCTCTATTTTGCCAAATAAGTTTAATTTTTGTATTCTCCTTTGAATATATGTCTTTTTTTTTTTTTTTTTTTTTATAGTTCTTCATTATGACATATTGGAAAAATGTTCTCTATTTAAAAGAACTGTGATACTTTTGTTTTGTCCTTTCTGAATTTTAACTTCTTGAGCTTAAGTTTTCTTTTAACGAGTATAACTAGATTTAAAGTTTCTTCTCAAATTTGTTTCCAAATGTTGCAAATTATGACAATTTTCATCCTTATTCTGTTTTGTACAAGACCTACCTTTTTCCAAACCACTTTGGAAGTTTAAATTTGCTTTGAAAGAATGTAATGAAAATTATTTTGGATTCTTTCACAAGTTTTTCCAATCTCTTTCCTCATAGCCTTATGAGCAGCAAGTTTTCAAATATCTATTTTTTGTTGAAAAAGTTGGAACTTTTGTTTTCTCATTTGAATATATTTCTCTCTTTTGAAAACCTTTTTAAAGACATTTCATAAAAATCAATCTCTGTTTGAACTGGTAGGGATTGTGGCTCTCGCCCGGTTCGGCCAAGGGCCGTCGACCCTCGTCGGCTAGGGCTTGGCAACCCCGGCCGACCCTCCCCCTCCGTCGCTGGCTCTTCTCGGTGGCGGGGTGGCGGTAGGGGCAAGGGCTTAGCCCTCAGCCACCTCCCTCCAATTTTTTTTTTTTTAATATTTGTATTTTTTAAAATATTTTAAATAAATTTAGTTTTAAATAAAATAAAATTAATTATTATATTAATTATTTATCACGTCACCATCAAAATAATGTCTTTTTGACGCTGTTTAGCCACATCAACATGCAAAATGATGCCGTTTTTGCACTTACTTCATCAGAAATTGCGCATGTTAACACTTAAGTGATTAATTTTTCTTTGATTTTGGCTTAAGTGTCACTTTCATAACTTTTGGCACTTAAGTGTCATTTTGTGTTAACTTTTGGCACTCTAGGGGTTTGGGTGTCGGAGGTTAACTCACCGATTTTCAGCGACAGCAAGCTTGCAGCAAGCGACGGTGTCGAGAACGTAACGCTCATGACGGCAACAGTGGTGGCGGCGATGGGGAGGAAGAGAGAGGGAAGAAAAGACAAAAAAGAAAAGGGGAGGAGGTGACGGGGAAATCACGTGGGGTGGGGTGGGAAGAGAGAGGGAAGAAAAGACAAAAAAAAAAAAAGAAAAAAAGTGGGGAGGGAGGGGGAGAGGAGGAGAGAGAGGAAGAGGACAATGCGTCTTGACTTAGAGACGCAGTTTTTAGCATCGAGTCTTTAATTAATACGACAGTATCATAAGTCCCACATTATATCTTCCTCAACAAACGGTCAAAGTTTCAAAAAATAAAAGGAAAAATAATGATAATAGGAAATAAGGTCGGTCCGCAAATACTTTAATAGTTTGCACCTGCTTTGAAAATGCCATCAAAAGCAACAACAAACGCGGACGAAGACCAGCGTTGACTCTTGTTAACATTAGCGAAGTTTCTTGCACAAGGCAATTAGTATGAAAACGAGAAGAATTCTACACGAGTGGTTTACTCTTTTCTCCTCTATATATCAGCTTGAAGGTTCCTAGCATGGAGAGTTGCTGCCGTTGCTTTTTGGAACCCATCTTTGTTTTCTTCCTGATAGATCCCACTCTGTGCATCATTATTTTTCTTCCTCTTTGATTGCCTTTGATTGAGGGAAAGGTTGCAAGTTGTTAAGGTAAGTGTTTTATCTAACTAGTGCTCACTCTTGTTAATTTGTTCTTATCAATGATCATGATGATAAATATGGGGTTTTATGGCCTTTATTATATTGTTTCTTTCCATTTGCTCAAGAATTTTGAGCAAAGTTCTGTTTTGCTGTGTATCCATATGCAGTATAACCGCTCTATATGATGACCTCAAATGCACTTGCCATTTTCTTTCTACTCCCATCAAGTGATTAAAACCCTGTCGCTTAGCCTTTTGCATGTTGTTTTGGACCCCGCTTATGGCTACATGTGAACGTTTATATGGTCAACTAAGCTGTAATTATCTTGCTAAGTGAAGCAAGAAAGGAGGGAGCTTTACAATTCTGTATCTATGTCCCATGCGTGGTCCTTTGGTCTTCAATATATGCTCTAACACCACAGGATTAGGAGGGATTATGAAGGGAGGGAAATGGTTCTAAGAGAGACTAGAAGGGAATGGTCTAGTTAATCCTATGTTCATTTTAAATATTGGAGGTATTTGTATATAAATAAACAAATTTATTATTCACTCTCACTTGTTCTTTTATTTTACATTCATCTAGAAATCCTACTTATATCATAATACGTTCTTTTCCTCTTTTTTTCCCTCATAGCATCCAAACAAAATTATAACTCAATCATTTCAAATCCTTTCTTTGCTTTTTACTCATAATTAATTAAATCTCTTCTTTACCCCCCTAATTACTCCATTCAAACTGAGTGTCAATATGGAGGTCGGGTTTCTCTCTTCTTCGGTAAGAATTTCGTCTCTCCCTTGGTGTTGTATTCCCTATCCATGGTGATAGTTCTCCCTTGATACCCTCCTCATGGAGCCTCTTCCAAAATCAATCCCACTTACCATTCTGTTTCATCTTGGAACGCCATATCCGTATATCATTCATGGTCCAACATCCTCCCTTCTCCTCGAATCCTGTACCATGAAGAAATCCATTTATCCTCACTCGCACCATACATCCTCCCTTTGGTCTTTAGAATTTGCTCTAACATTTCGTTTGTTAGGAGGGATTAGGAGGGAAGAAACATAGCTTGGAAAAATACAATCGTGTTTGGATGGGGAGAAACAAACGAATGGAAAGGATCGGGAGGCATTAGGAAAGACTAGAAAGAATTGATCTGGTCAATTTTACTTGCATTATAATTCTTGGAGTAAGTCGTAAGGATTTTCATATAAATAAATAAATTTACTCTTCTTTCTCGCTTATTCTCTTATTCTGCTTCATTTAGTAGTAGATAAAAGGATATTCATTTCATTATGCATTCTTTCCCTCGCTAGCATTTAAACAACATGATAACTCAATCACTTCAAATCATCTCTTCTTTTTCCACACAAATATTTAAATATACTCTTTTTCCTCACATAGTACTTCATGAAACCTTATCAGCCCTTCCTTCATGCGTGGATTTGTTTCTTTTTTCTTTAGAAGCCATCATAATATAATGAAAATGACTTAACAAATAAGCTCTAGTAAATTTAACGCCCATGCAAAGCGTTTGGTAACTTTTTGCAAAATGCACAATCAATTACGCCTTGAACTTGGGCTTCACACTATTTTAATATCTTCCGAGAATCCTAACTCCGCATATTATAAATACACACTTCAATCCCTCCTCTCCCCACACCACCGCGTTCTTCTCTCTCTCTCTCTCTCCCTCCCTCTCTCACAGTGCCTCTCGAAACCAATTGTCTCTCAGTGTCTTTTGAGTCCTTTGGTTTTTAGGTGGGTGCACAAGACACAAAGCAACCTCAGGTGAGCACACACTTTCCACTGATTTTGATTCGGCGAGTGTTGTTTTTACTTTTAAGTAGAACTAGACAAAATCCAGTTGAAAGAACATAGTCGCTGATGGATGAACAAGTTTGAAGGTCCTTCCATTTAGTAAGAAAGAATTTGGTCTCCACAGACACGACTTACTTTAATATTTTCTTCTTCTTTTTATGTTTTCGTTAGGGGACTTCAAACATGGTTGACAACACTGCCACCAAGACAAACCAAAACCACCACCACCAAGTTGGTGACATCTCCAATGAAATGCTTCCACAGAATGACACCGAATCTCAGAGTAAACACACAGCCACTAATTTTGATTCGGTGAGTGTTAATTAAACTTTTAAGTAGAACTAGACAAAGCCCAGTTGAAACGACAAGGTATCTGATGGATGAACAATTTTGAAGGTCCTTTCATTTGACAAGACACAATTTAGTTTCCACACACACAACTTACAAACAAATACTATTTCCTCCTCCTTTTTTGTTTTCTTCAGGAGACATTAAAGATGGTTGATAAAGCTGCCGCCGAGAACAACCAAACCTATCACCACCAAGTTGGTGACATCTCTAGTGAAATTCTTCCACAGAGTGACTCCGGATCTCAAGAGTAAACACGCACTTTCCACTAATTTTGATTCGGTGAGTGTCAATTAAACTTTCAAGTAAAACTAGACAAATCCCGACATGGTCTCTTATGGATGAACAAGTTTGAAGGTCCTTTCATTTGGCTGGACACAATTTAGTTTCCACACGCGCCACTTACTAACAATTGCTATTTCCTTCTTCTTCTTCTTTTTATTGTTTTCTTTAGGGGACATTAAAGATGGTTGACAACGCTGCCACCGAGAACAACCAAAACCACCACCACCTAGTTGGTGAGATCTCCAGTGACATGCTTCCTCAAAGCGACTCCGGATCTCAGAGTAAACACACACTTTCCACTGATTTTGATTCGGTGAGTGTTAATAAACTTTCAATTATAACTAGTCCAAACCCAGTTGAAACGACACGGTCTCTGATGGATGAATAAATTTGAAGGTCCTTTCATTTGGCAAGACAGGCTTTAGTTCCCCACACAAGACTTACTAACAATTGCTATTTCCTTCTTTTTTCATTTTCTTTAGGGGACATTAAGGATGGTTGACAATGCTGCCATCGAGAACAACAAAAACCACCACCACCAAGCTGGTGACATCTCCAGTGAAATGCTTCCTCAGAGTGACTCTGGATCTCACAGTAAACACACACTTTCCATTGATTCTGATTTGGTGAGTGTTAATCAAACTTTCATGTAGCTTTAGACAAAAACCAGTTGAAAGGACATGGTCTCTGATGGATGAATAAGTTTGAAGGTCCTTTCATTTGGCAAGACAGGATTTAGTTTCCACACATAAGACTTAATAACAATTGCTATTTCCTTCTTTTTTGGTTTTCTTTAGGGGACATTCAAGATGGTTGACAATGCTGCCATCGAGAACAACCAAGAGGACCACCACCAAGCTGGTGACATCTCCAATGAAGTGCTTACTCAGAGTGACTCTGGATCTCAGAGTAAACACACACTTTCCATTGATTTGGATTCGGTGAGTATTTATCAAACTTTCAAGTAGATTTAGACAAAATCCAATTGACAAGACATGGTCTCTGATGGATGAACAAGTCTGAAGGACTTTTCATTTGGCAAGACAGAACTTAGTTTCCACGTACATGACTTACTAAAAATTGCTATTTCCTTCTTTTTTGGTTTTCTTTAGGGGACATTCAAGATGGTTGACAATGCTGCCATCGAGAACAACCAAGAGGACCACCACCAAGCTGGTGACATCTCCAATGAAGTGCTTACTCAGAGTGACTCTGGATCTCAGAGTAAACACACACTTTCCATTGATTTGGATTCGGTGAGTATTTATCAAACTTTCAAGTAGATTTAGACAAAATCCAATTGACAAGACATGGTCTCTGATGGATGAACAAGTCTGAAGGACTTTTCATTTGGCTAGACAGAACTTAGTTTCCACGTACATGACTTACTAAAAATTGCTATTTCCTTCTTTTCTTTGGGGGGACATTAAAGATAGAATTTAGTTTCCCCATGTCGGTAATTTCCAGCCTAAAATTGGCTAGAGGAGTTCAATTGTTACCAATGTGACAGGATATATAACTAAATTGGTCAAATTGAAAGGTTTAGAACCGATATGATATCAATGCAATTAATTTAGGACTTTTTTGGTACTTTTTTGGTCTTTAACTAATACGACAGTTCCTCAAGTTACACATTTCATCTTTCTCAAGTTGTGATTAAATTTTAAAAATAATAAGTAAATGAAAAACAAATAGTAATAACAATAGGAAAGAGGAAACGAAGCAATGGTCGGCAAGTAGTTTATAGTTTGCACTGGCTTTGAAGTTCGAACATCCAATCAAGTGCAATAACAAATACGGACGAGAAACGAGCATTGGTACCTCTCAACAACGGAAAAGATCCTTACACGGGAGAGTGAATGTGAAAACGGAGAAGATCCTTACGCTAGCTACTTACTCTTTTCTCCTATATATATTTAGTGCCCGCTCTTATTCTTGATAGTGATGATAAATTTGGTGTCTCATGGCCTTGCGGTTGTTTCCTTCCATTGCTCAGGATTCTTGAGCAACGTTCTGTTTTGCCATGTATATGTTTTGCAGTATAACCACTCTATATGATAACCTCAAATGCACTTGGCATTTCCTCTGCACTCCCATCCAGTGATCAAAACCAATTCACCTTTTAAGAGCCTGTTCATCAGACTTGATCCGCTCATCCAATTGGCATATTCATGAAGAAATTCTACTTCAATCAATATGACTTTCCCTTTTATTGATCGTTTAGGACCACACTTATGGCTACAGTATTACAGCTGACGTTTATATACTCGAATAAGCTCTAAATATCTTAGTAAGTGAAGCAAGAAAGGATGGAACAGGTGAAACTATTTTATGACTTCATATTTGTGTCCCAAGTGTGGTCCTTTGGTCTTTAGAATATGCTCCAACATTACGTTTGTTAGGAGGGATGAGGAGGGAAGGATTATAGTTCCAAAAAATACAATCATGTTTGGATGGAGAGAAACAGACGGATGGAAAACCTTCAAGGGTTTAGTCTATCGTTAATGTTCTTACACGAGATTCTCATTAGGTAGTAATTAGGCCATATATGGTACTTGGTTGAGCCATTTTGTCAAGAGCACAACTATAGTTACTAAAAATGTCACTAAAGAGTTCTCCCTAAATGGTGTTCGCAATTTCCATGACCTTAGACAAAGGCAACGATTAAAGACTCGATGAAGAGGAAGATGATATATAGTTCTCGCTAAATTTAACAGTAAAATTTGATGGAAACTAACAAAGGGTAAATGTATTATGTGTATATTGGTTTAAGATTTTTGGTGACCCATAAATTATTTTGGAGTAAATTTATCAAATGTGTACCAGTTTGTGGGACATTTGTCACAAGTGCACCAATTTAGGACTTTTTGTGGTGTTAGCCCATTAATTGATCCACATCAAGTACATGTGGCATCCAAGTCAGCAATTCAATGACAATTTTAATGAAATCTAATGGAGAGTAAATATATCACGTGTACAATGGTTTAGAGCTTTTACTAGTAAAAAAAATAGTTTTGGATAAGTTTGTCGCTAGTGTACCGGTTTGGATTTTCGTTTGTATTAACTCTATATAATTAGTGCTCACTCTCGTTAATTTGTTCTTATTAATGATAGTGATGATCATTTTGTTGTTTCATGGCCTTACCATCGTTTCTTTCCATTGTTCAAGATTCTTGAGCTATGTTCTGTTTTGCTGTGTATATGTATGCAGTATAACCACCCTATACGATAACCTCAAATGCCCTTGGCATTTCCATTCTACTCCCATCAAGTGATCAAAACCATTTCGCATTTTCTGTGTTGTTTTGGATCACACTCAAGACTGCATGTGAACGTTTATATGCTCAAATAAGCTTAAAATATTTAAGGGAAGCGAAGGAGGAAACCGGTGAAACTGTTACGCGACCTTGCACCTATTTCCCATGCGTGGTCCTTAGGTCTTTAATATATGCTCTAACACTCTTAAGATCAGGAGGGATTATGAGGGAAGGGAAATAGTTCTCAAATTACAATCGTGTTTGGATGGAGGGAACAAACGGATGAAAATAATTAAGAGGGATTAGGACAGCAAAAAGAAATGATCTGGTTAATTTCGTAAACAATTTACATTTAGGACGGATTTGTGTATTAATAAAATAATTTTTTCCTGCTCACTTGTTCTTTCATTTTACATATAATGGGAAATCCATGAAGGATATTTACGTCATTATGCATTGTTTTTCCTTTCTTTTTCCTCGCTAATATCTAAATATTATCATAATACAATCACTTACGGTCCTTTCTTTTCTTTTTACTCATAATCATTCAAACTTTTCGTTCCCAATTACTCCATCCAAGCTGATAATATGCAATCAGCTCTTCCTTTATCCGTGGATTTCTTTCTTTTACTTTAGAAGCTATAATAATATAATGAAAATGACTTAGTGAATGAGCTCTAGTAAATTTAGAACACATGCCAAATTTCACATGGTGAGTGTTCTTTAAGAGAGAGAGAGAGAGAGAGAGAGAGAGAGAGAGATGACTGAAAGAGGAAGAGTGGGATTGAAGAGGTTGACATATGATTGAAGAGTATGCCCCAATGACATACTCGTCGGGTCCTCCTGTCACGTGAGTCCTTTGCTTATTCCTTTTCTTTCTTTATAATTTATTTTCAAAGCTTTTTTTTTTTTTTTTTAATGATGTAATGCAACCAATGGTTCTCCTCTTAAGGAATGAGAAGAATAAGAATTTCTACTAAGTTTTATTTGCAAATATCATTCAATGAGCGGGCCACCTTGTGGATGAATATTCTTTACTCCTATAGTGTAAAATTTCATACAATCACTTAAAATAGCCATTTAACATATTTTTTTGGAAACAAGCCACGAAAACCCTGAACTTTGTCCAAAATGACACATTTACCCAAAACTTTTTTTTTTTTTTGATGTGAAAAACCCAAAACTTTTTTTGTGACGTGAAAAACTCTAAACTTTGCAAATCGCGACACATTTACCCCATTAAGGGCATTTTTGTCTTTTTTATTTTGTTTTTTCCTTTTTCTTTTTTTCTTCTTTTTTTCCCTCCGCCAACCATGGGGGAGGGAAGCTGGCATTCGGTGACCTTGCCGACGTCGGGCAAGGGCAGGGACACCCTCGCTCGACGCGGGCGAGGGCGGCCCTCGCCGGCGACGAGCGAGGACGGCCCCTCGCCGGATTTGGCGGGGACACCCTTGCCCGACGTAGGCGGAGCGCCCCTCGCCGGCGTCGAGCGACCCTCACCGGCCGAGCGAGGACGGCCCTTTTCCAGATCTCGGTGAGGGCACCCCTCGCCCGACGCAGTGAGCGAGGGCGGCCCTCGCCGCGTCCGCGAGGACGGCCTTTGCCGGATCCGGGCGAGGACACCCCTCGCCCGACGCAAGTGAGGGCGGCCCTCGCCCGACGCCGGCGAAGGTTGCCCCTAGCCGAGGCCGCGAGGGTGACCCTCGCCGACGCCGACTTCCTTTGCCCCACCGGCGGAGGGAAGAGAGAAGATTTTTTTTTTTTTAAATTTAAAAAGTAAAAAAAAAATTTAAAAATGAAAAGACCAAAATGCCCTCTAATTTTGGGGTAAATGTGTCACATAACGAAAGTTCAAGATTTTTTATATCACAAAAAAAGTTTGGGGTAAATGTGTCATGGTTGGCAAAATTTGGAATTTTTCACGTCACAAAATTTTTTTGGGGTAAATATGTCATTTTGGACAAAGTTCGGGGTTTTTCGTGGCTTTTTCCCTATTTTTTCCATTGTTAGTGAAAGAAGAACAATAAGAAAGCATGCTCTTTGACAGACGAATTTAACCATCAATGCAAAAGAAATCATTTTATGCATTCGATTAATATGAGTTCGATACACGGAATTTTTATATCACTTGCATTTCATAAATTTCCTGTTTACGTTAAAATCACATAATTGAAGTGATGCTGAACATTACTTTAATATCCTCCCCGAATCCTAAGTCCGCACATTGAAGTACCCACACTTCAATCCTTCTTCTCCCTCCATTCTAAGTACTGCTATTTCTCTCCCAACTACACTTCCATACATTCACATGTTTGGCGCAACCATCTCTTGGTTTTCAGGTGGGTGCACAAAACACAAAGCAATCTCAGAGTCAAAGAAACACCGACTTTCCACTGATTTTGATTCTATTAGTTTTAATTAAACTTGCCAGTGTAACTGGACAAACCCAGATTGAAACAACAAGGCTTCTGATGGATGAATAATTTTGAAGTTCTTTTCACTCGGCAAGACATAATTTAATATCTAAACACACAACTTACTGACAATTGCTGTTAAAACTTCTTTTTTCGGGGGACATTAAAGATGGGTGAGAATGCTGCCACCAATAACGACCATAACCACCAGCACCGCCGCCACCAAATTGGTGACATGCCCATTGAAATGCTTCCTGTGTGTGTCTCCAGACGCTCTGACAACGAAGGCAGCCGCGAAAGAACTGGTAATCAACCTTATCTTCTTATACTATATTTCTAGTTCTTTGATACTTGTTTACTTCAAGTTTGATACACCAGCCTTACGAAATATACATTTTTTGTACTATGAGTAAAAGTTTGATATGTTTTAATTCAAGTGTAATTCCTTCATTAATTATTGGATAACTAACTTAAGAGACAATGGAAGTTTTCCAATTGTAAAGAGTTAATCAGACTTTATCGGTTGACCGGTCAGGGAACGTATGGACGGCCAGTGCAAACATAATAGTAGTGATGGTAGGACCAGGAGTGCTTTCGCTGGCATCGGACATTGCTCAGCTGGGTTGGATTGCGGGCCCTGCTGTGATCCTATTCTTCTCCCTTGTGGGCTACTACACCTCTCGCTTCCTCTCTGATTGTTACCGCACCGGTGTCACCGGTGACCCTGATACCGGTGATCGTAACTCCACTTATATGGATTCTGTTCGTTCGATTCTTGGTAAGGTATTCTATCATCATGTTGTTGCTTCTAATTATTTGACGGCCGTACGTTGATTAAATTTCCCATTACCATGTGTTTCCAAATGTACAGCAAAATGAGTCACGAAACTTTTAATTAGGTGATAATTGTGAGTCTACGTTCTTAGGCTCCGTTTGTTGCACGGCAAAAATAAATGATTTTCTACATTTTCCTAAAAATAATCATCTGTATTGCTTATAAAAATAAATAAATGAAAACTATTTTCATTGTCCACGAAAATATTTAGACACAAATTGTTGTTGATAATGAAAATATTTTCTATTAACTAACTAAATCAATCGATACATGCGATCATTTTTAGGAAAATGTTTTCTAAGATCATTCATTTTCCGCAAAACAAACAAAGCCTAATAATATTAACATCTTCAAGGTTTATTCTCAGGTGGAGCCAATGTAAAAGCATGTGGTTTTCTTCAATATATAACCCTATTCGGAAACGCCATTAGCTGTATCGTCCAAGCATCTCGCTGCATGATGTGAGTGCAATTCTACTTGCCCAAACTCTTAACAAATTTCATTTAGTAGATCACAATGAACTTCCAGTTCTACGGTTTCTGATATAACCTGGCTAATTCAATCTTATACATGTTCCCTCTTTCCAATAAAAGGGCAATAAAATATATGAATTGCTCCCACGAGAGTAACTGGGAGAACCGGTGCTACATTTTAAGCAATCCATATATGATCATCTTCGCCGTCACAGAGATTCTGCTGTCCCAGATTCCAGATTTCGACCAAATATGGTGGATTTCTGTTGTGGCTGTTGTTATGTTCGTCACTTACTCTTTGATTGGTCTTGGCCTAGGAATTGCCCAAGTTGTAGGTACAGATTTCTTCTTTTCTCAAGACAGATGGCCAACAAATTCAAGAGATTATATTGCCAATATCATAAGTAAGAAGTTGTTTCCAGCAATTTTTTTTTTCTTGATGAGCAGATACTGGAAGTTTCAAGGGTAGTTTTAAAGTAATAAGCGTTGGAGATGGGACTGAAACCCAAAAGATATGGCGTTGTTTCCAAGCTCTAGGAAGTATCGCCTCAGCGTACTCATTTTCTGAGATCCTTATTGAAACTCAGGTAGTAAAACATGCTTCCATCGGTTAAAAAACTAAGGAAATGATTTAGAGTGGATAGAACAGAATATAAATACCTTGTTTTTCCTTTTGTCTTTGGCAGGACACCATCCGATCTCCGCCACCAGAAGCGAATACCATGAAGAAGGCCATTTCTTGGAGCACCGCAGTGATGACGACTATCTACATGCTATGTGGCTGCATTTTGTATGCTGTTTTTGGAGAGGCCACTCCAGAAAATTTTCTGATGGAATTGGGTCTCGAGAAGCCATTCTGGCTTCTCGATATTGCCAATGCTGCTATGGTGATCAATCTTGTTGGAGCTTACCAAGTAAACAGCCAACCGATATTGGCCTTCGTCGAAAAATGGGCCTATCAGAGATGGCGTGGTAGTGAGCTCATGGCTAAAGAGATAAAGATCCCGGTACCGGGCTTGGGCCAATACAACATGAATCTGTTTAGGCTTGTTTGGAGGACGGTTTTCGTGATCGTGAGCACTCTGATATCGATGCTAGTGCCGTACGTCTTCAAAGAAGTCGTGGATATCATCAGCTTGGGATTTTGGCCTTTAATGGTCTATTTTCCCGTCGAGATGTATATTAGACAGAAAGGAATTCACAGATCGAGCACTAAATGGAAATACCTGCAAATGCTGAGCATGACCTGTCTTGTGATATCGATCATGGCAACTGTGGGTTCGATCCCCCAACTTAAGGACGACCTTAAGGCTAATCAGCCATTCGGGATGAGCTACTAAAAGTGCATGGACCTTTGGTTGATCGGCCATTTCAGAAGAAAAAATTACTATCATCGAAGTTTCAAGTTTCATTGTTTCGTATGGAATTACGAACTCTGTATCTCCTATCCATTGCATAGGAATATTTGCTTTCTATGCAAGTGATGGTCGCACATTGTCCTTTTGTTTTAAAAGAAAAAAATCTGAAAATTTGGGTTTAAGTCACCACGTTCATGTACATTGGGTTAGGCTCCATTCATGTGGTAATAGGTGTGCCGGCCTCCCAAGATTAACATGAGTGAGGGAATTGTGATATGAATAACGAAGGTCTCATATTATTATCACGTAATCATAGGTAATTAATCGAAATCTCATAATTTGAAAGAGTTGTATATTTTTTTGGGAAGATGAAAAAGAGGAGATGTACGGATAACAATATTCAAAGAAAAAAAGTGATTTTTTTCCCTGTTGGACAGTACTTCTTGAAAATAGAAAGATGAAAACTCCAAACGAAGTATCGATGATAAAGGGCATAAACCCACGAATGAATAGGGAAACATCGCAAATCAATTAGATTGATTGGCTCATTAATATTGAATTGATGGTAGTTATTTTGTCAGTTTTGGATCTCGCAACGAAATGTCTTTTATCAAGTGTTATATTTTGGTTTTTATTAAAAGAGATTCAAGTTTTGTGTTAGCTTTGGACAGAGATGATCAAATGCGAACAAGACTATACATCTTATAATCTCGAATTCAAAGAAGTCGCTATCTTAATACGAGCTTAATATCAACGATAGTCAATGTTGAAAGCTAACCGGTAATATCATCTAAACTTACTTTAACATAATAATAAAAGCCAATTAAAATTAAAGTAATTTATACAATATTAAAGGTACTTCGACAATGCTAGATACTAACAAAATGCCTAGAAAGCACTACTCTCTACTAAGTTCAAGGAAATCTAATCAGTAGTGTTGGACAATAAGGATAACACCTACTAGACGCTTCTCCTAGATGGATATGAGGACATAACGTCGGAATCTAATCGATGACGTTAGACAATGAAAACAACACTTAATACACACTACTCCTAGATGTGTATGAGGACATAATGTCGAAATCTAATCAACGATGTTGGATAGTGAAAACAACACTTAGTACACACTGCTCATAGATGTGTATGAGGACACAATGTCGGAATCTAATTGACAACGCTAGATAGTGGGTTAGCACTGAAATTCAATCAATAGTATTGCTTGGGATATAGACACTCGCTGGAATTGAATTTATGACGGAAATCTTAAGCTATAACTAAGCTAAACTAAGTAAGGTTAAGTGCAAGATAAAGTAATTATGTGTGTTATTTAGGGGGGGGGGGGTTCTTTGTTGGATTGCTTGAGGTATTTATAGGCCAATCTGGTAACTGTCAATGGTCAATTACTTTCTCCTCAAGAGTTGCTCAACTTTCTATGCTCAACCACCTTATCCATATTTAGTTTCCAACCTCTTTGACAACATTCTCACAGCTTGTTCAGTAGGCATTACCTGCTCCTTTTGAGTTTGGCGCCATTTTAACTGTTCCTACCTTTTTCCACTGTCAATGTTGTATCTTCATCAGTGACCCTTGGCTTTGACACGTGGTAACCAACTGCTTCATCATGGAATTATTTATCTTTGCTTTTTTGTCTGTCAAAATTTAGCCCAAGGTTTCTAAAAGTCTTTGGCTATCCTTTATTTTCATAACCATTTATGGGCTGTGCCGATGTAGATTATGGCCCATATACCGCCATCGAGGGCAATTTTAGAATTTTCTGTCCTTCATGACCAATACGTGCTTGCAGTAGTATTTTTGAGTGTCAACATATGAATTTATTTTTTTAAAGGAAATATCTCGTTCTGTGCATAGTCTGTTATGGATGATCATTATACCTTTCTATTTTCTAACATATCAGCAGTTGATACGAATCAACGGCTCTCATTGCATCTTGACACGTCGCTTTGGTTTTTGACATATATTTTTAATTTTTGAATTGTCATCTCCTACTCCCAATAGAAGAATACGCCTCATCGTCTCCTTTTGTACTTTTGTCTTCTTCCTTAAAATCCTAAATCCTTCATACTCTACTCGTAAGCTTTTCATGGTGACCGAAGCTCCCAAATTCAAACCTAAATCATATATTTCAAACTTTGACTACTTTCTTTACATCAAGGAAGCCAGTTATTGACGATTTCAACTTTTGAGCGTTGTAGAAGAGCAGCATACAAATTTATTGCTTCTTGGGCTTGCCCTTTTGGACAACAACCATGCTCCACCGCCTCTCAAACCTTGTTTCCCAACTAGGAGGAATGAGAAACTTCCAATTTAGTACTCTTCTATCAAGGATATCTGGACATTTGCTCCTAGCAAGTTTCAAAGCTTTCCTTTATTTGAAGAGAATTTCCACGCCTAATATTTTGGTTACAGGATGATTTGCCAACCTAGTTGACATGGGTGAATGTCGGCATCGAGATGGCACTAGAGGTTAGCATGTTGCCTCATGATCTAAATAGAGACTTAGTGGGTTTTGATGTCTGCTTCTCATCCCCATTTATCAATTGTTTCTTTTTTCCTTGGGGACCCATGTCTATGACCCTTTTAGGCATATTCACTATCTCTGGGTTTGTTCTAGATGATATTTTTGTAGATGAAATCGAAGCTCTTGAGGGCTTTTCCATTCCCAATGGTGTCCTCACTTATGGAACTTTTCTTGATGAGTACCATAAAACCTCGGGTCCTAGTCTCTTCAAAGAACAAACTGCTTTCTTGCTTTGTTGGCTGTCGAAATATGTACTCTTTAATCCATCCCAAAATGTCTCAAAGGATTTCTTTAGACTTCTTGCCAATCTTGTGGGAGGAAAGAAAGTAGCTCTTGGCTCGCTTGTCTTAGCCATCTTGTATAGGAGTCTTACCTATGTTGTCATTTCGATGATGCCGAAAGAGACTGAAGTTCTAGCTGGTCTATTCTGGATTTTACAAGTATGAATGGCTCTTTATTTTCCTTTCTTATTTAGTAGAATTCCTCATGCTCTTTCGTTCAGCCCATCGTTGAAATCCATGCAACCAAACCTCAAAGTCTATGTTATTGACTACTCACCTTATCTCCTAGAAAGGTTCCTGATGACACTTATTCTTTTGCTTACTACCTCCAGGAGATTCTAAATTTTGACCATGCTCATGTTGAACTCTTCCCTTATGAAGCTTTCGAGTTCTACTACCTTTTTTACGTGGAGATTCAACACCTAGATGACTTCGATACATTTTGGTTGTGTCTCCATTTGACCTTCCGATATGGCTCTATAAAAAGGAAAGATTCTACCATGGGTTTGAAGCCTATTCCCTGTAGTACTGTGCCAAGTAGTATGGTCTTCATCAAGTTATACCAATGCCAATTGCTTATTCCATGAAGTATCCTTTGATGAACAAAAAAAAAAATTACAACTATAAAAAAAGCAAGCCCTTTGTCTATTGCTATCAGATAATTACGACAATATGGGGCCGATTTTCTCCAAATTTGGAAGTTTTTTCAATTTCTCCAAGAGTTATAGCTGGATATACTAGCTAGTAGGTCTCTTTCACATTTGCAATCCCATATGAAGAAGCCATCAAGATTGTTTTCAATCGAATAAAGCAATGCCATCCCTAGTCGATTGAAACAACTAAGAAAGGCAAAGTAGTGTTGGAATATCCTCTCGAACTTGGTCCTACAATCATATCGACAACACTTAGAATTAGGGCTTCAAAAGGGACTAATGTTCATATACCAGCTTCGTCGTGGCAAGAGGATCCGAGGCAAGAAAATCCAAGAGAGGATCCAGGGCTAAAGCAAGAAGATCTAGAAGAGGAAGAAGAAGAACCAGAGGAGGAGGATTCTGGAAAAAGGCTAGTTAGGCATCTGCTTGGACTATCAAAGGTATAATCGATTAATCTCCTTTAATTATGCTATATTTTTGCTAAATCTTCTTCCTTTGCTATCTAGATACACTTGTTGGTGTTATAATATCTCAACTCAATCAAAGAAAGGATACTTCTCCCCTTTCGATGAGGAAATAACCTCGACTATGCTGAAGATGTGGCCTTAATTCCAATAGAAGATAGCCACATGTCTCCAAATGAACCTGATAACTTCGATGGTCCACTTAAGGCCTCAATAGAATATTTCCAGAGTGCAGAAGCTCACCTTTTAACTCTTGGGAATGCTGGAGTTGTGCTTACCTCTGTTCCTCTAGCAATTCATGGCAAGTGTTTTTCTCTTTTCTATCATATCTTTGTTTGCTTATTATGCTTTTAGGTGTTGACATTATTTGACATGACAACTATTAATGCATCAACTAGTGGCAAGGAATCAACCTAGCATGCTTCTACTTAGCCTTTGATCGAAGATATTGTTACGAAGCTTGGTATGTATGAGGTCTCCTTACTCTGTTTTAGTAAATGACCTAACTTTTATATTTACTTCTTTCAATATGACAGTATCTATCCCTCAATCTCCACCAACCATTGCATCTTCGACAGCTAATGTCACTCTGCCACAAGTTCCTCTTTCCAAAACTGCTAAGTCATTCATCCACAAAGAGAACAAGACTTCTCTAGCTATTTGGCCAATACTATCAGTGCTTTGGATGAAGTCGTTCATGTCCTAGTTGTTGATACTGGTGATTTGACCTCAGGAGTTTCCTCAGAAGTGGTCAAACTCGATAGTCTGAAGGACAAGCTAGCACAATTTATGTTCCTCTCAAGTGGTGGTATATCATGATGATGAGCAGCCGGCCCACCCATTCTTAGCTTAAGTCATTGACGGGTGAATTGAATGAAGATGATATTGGTGAATGGTGATCTTCTGCCTCCAAGCCTTAAGTCAGGGCTCAAGGATTTTTATAATAGGTTCTCATCTATTTTCGATACTTATCGTTAGAACCAGACTCAGCTCACAATGTTAATTGTTCCTGAAGAACCTCCTTTTGAGCTAAGTAATCGAGTGAAAGAGGCAGAATAATAGGTAAAACAAGATCATCGATCTCTACAAGTTACCATGAATGAAATTGCTAACCTTGAAAGGAAGGAGTATACTCTCGAGAAACAGAAGGTGGCAATTGAAAGGAGATTGGAGGAAGTTCACTAGAAGCTGGAAACCAAGTTCAACGGTAGAGCCCAAAGTGAAAATCAATTGCGCAAGTTTGTAGTTATCCTCAAGGGAATGAAGGTAGAAGACTATGCTTGTTGAAAGTAGTTAAAATCAGAACGTCGTCGTGTCAAAAATGAATATCTAAACCAAAACCTTGGTTTCGACCAACTCATGTGTAATCTTCAGCAAGATGTAAAATCTTTCTTATACCCTAAGTCTTCGGAATGAAATCATTTAATTGACATACTCTGTCCTTTATTTCCTTTAAAATTTTACTTTGTAGCACCTTCATTCTTAACTTCCTCCATTGCACGCCAAACATAATTATGGTGGGATCTTCAAATATCATAAACTCATCCACATTCCTCAAACGTAGGATAATGGGCTAACTTAGTTATTCTCGGAGCTTATTAATATCCAGTGGTCTTGTTCTTTCATTAACACCTTATTTACATATAATGGCAGGTTGTTCTCAAAGTTCCATGGGTATTGAGGCGACCTCACACTTATTGCACTTAGACCCGCTCTGTGTCCATGAAGAGAGGAGAAAGCTCTTCTTGATGTTTATGGACCCGCTCTGTATTGATACCGGTTATATTAACTCGGATCCTCATTTTAAGCTCTTGCCTCCTCCATCTCTCATTGCAGAGTGCTTCCCTCGTTACCATGGAGAAATTCTGCCCATACACTAGTCTTCGATATGTTCCTTTGCATGGTCAACTCCTAATTATCGCTTCGGTTTCTATACTCCCTCCAATAGTCGATTTCTCAACAGGTATAAAAGACTAAAGAAGGAAGTCTCAAGCATATGAAATGATGCCAAGATTGATGAATGTTTGAAGTTCTACCATATGTCTATTGATCCTCTAGAGTACAGATTGTTGGAATTTTGTTTGTTAAAACAAAATGAGTGCTTTTTACTTTGTCCCACATAGAAAATGTGGGAGCAGGAGGGTCAGTTTATTAATGTGGGATTTCCCTTTTGTAGTTAAAGGAGTGATTAGGTGGGGCTAAACCCCCACCATACCCGCGTGCGGGTGCGCGATTATTTGGCGCACTTAGCACTTAGCACTTAGCACTTAGCACTTTTAATTAGCATTAATCCATTGCTATTTATTTATTTATTTATTTATTATTATTATTATTATTATTATTATTATTTTGGTTCAAAGGTTGCCTTTTAATTTGAGAATTTCGAAATGAAATATAAATGAAAATTCGAAATTCTATTTAAAATATATATACATATATATATATATATATATATATATATTCCGAATTTTGTTTGTGTCTTTTCAAGACAACCTTTGGAAAATTACTTATTTGGTTTTAATTTTTCCAAAGGATTGCAATTGTTCATTTTCGACTTCTTCCGAAGAGTTGCATTTGTTTATCTGAACAATTTTCTAAAGACGTGTTTGTTTGCAATTTTCACGAAGAGTTGCAATACTGTTTCATATATATACTTGTCATTTTCGGAAAGAAAAGTGTTGTCATTTTCGAGTGCTCTTTTTGAAAAACAGCAGCCAATTTTTTGATTGTTTCTTAGAGAGACCCTGGAGAAATACTAGAATTGCTATTTAGTATTCTCATCTGAGACTTTGTTGTATCCTGGAGGATTTTTGCCGGTGACTATTAGCAATGTTGTGGGGCAAATAAATCCTTAAAGAAAGTGATATCACGCCTCAAAGTCCGAGTTGTTTTACTCGATCCAATTTCATTGTACTACCCAATTTCGAAGCATATTTTACCAACAATTTTAAGGATTTATTTGGCCACAATGGAGTCGGAGACAATTAAAGTTATGAATCAAGATATGGTCAAACTAGACCGGTTTGATGGGAACAATTTTGCTCGCTGGAGGGACAAGATGATGTTCTTACTCACTGCTCTGAAGATCTCCTACATTCTGGATCCTAACTTGGCGCCTATAGAAGATCCTAAGCCTACTTTCAATGGAGGACAACCAAGTGCGGAAGCCATTGAGAGGGTTAATAAGGAAAAGAAGAAATGTGCGGAGGATGAATTACTTTGTCGATGACACATTCTGAACACACTCTCTCGATCGTCCTATGGCATGACTTATTCATTGAAATGAAGTCGGCTAGAGAAATTTGGAATGCACTGGAATTCAAGTACAAAGCGGAGGAGCAAGGTACCAACAAATATCTAATCGCAAAGTATTTTGATTTCAAGTTTATTGATACTAAACCCTTGCTGGAACAAGTCCATGAATTGCAAGTGATTGTGAATAAGATTCGTGCTCTCAAGATTGATATTCCAGAAGCTTTTCAAGTTGGAGCAATTATTGCAAAATTGCCTCCAAGTTGGAAAGACTATGGAAAAAGGCTGATTCACAAGTCGGAGGACTTTACCTTGGAGCAAATACAGAAACATCTTCGCATTGAGGAAGAGTCACGTTTACGTGATAATTCTGTTTTGTACAATTCCATGGTGAATTTTGTGGACAAAAAACGGAAACTCGGCCAGAACTTCAAAGTAAAAAGCGGGGGGCATAAATTCAAGAGAACACAAAAGAAGCAAAATGGTTGTTGTTTTGTTTGTGGAAAATAGGGACACTACGCCAAGGATTGCATTCACCGTAAGAGCATTTCAAAGGACAAGAACATTCCGGTGGTGAAAGCAGATGCAAATATGGTTGAAGAAAATTATGTAGCCATGATTTCGAACATGTTTTCGAACATGGAAATTTCTGAAATAAATGATGCGATGGCTATGGTTTCTGAAATTAATTCTACCACTGTCCAATTCGGTTGGTGGATAGATTCTGGAGCAATTGTTCATGTGTGCAAGGACAAATACATGTTCAAGCAATTTGAAGAGATTTTTGACTCAAATGTTCAAGATGTCCTGATGGCGAATAATGCTCTTGCAAAGGTTGCTGGAAAAGGCACGGTGGAGATAGACTTCACTTCTGGAAAGAAGATAACTCTTCTTAATGCGTTATTTATACCCGAAATTAGGAAGAACCTAGTTTCTATTGATTTACTTTGTAAGAGAGGGTTTCGGGTTTTGTTTGAATCCGACAAGGTTATCCTCTTGAAAAATGGGTTGTTTGTTGGGAAGGGTTATGCCAATGATGGCATGTATCAACTGAGTATTAATAATAATATTTCTAGTTCTGCTTATATTGTTGAGTCTTCAATTTTATGGCATAGTAGGTTGGCACATATAAATATTCGTTATTTGAAGAACATGAGAAAATTAGACTTGATAAATTTTAATGGCGAATTTGATAAATGTGAAATATGTGCTAAGTCAAAACTTACTAAGAAGCCATTTCCTAGTGTTAAAAGAAATTCGAATTTATTGGATTTGGTTCATAGTGATATATGTGAATTTAATGGTATGCTAACACGTGGAGGTAAAAGGTATTTTATTACCTTTGTGGATGATTGTAGTAGGTTCTTATATGTTTATCTCATGAGATCGAAGGATGAAGCATTTACCATGTTTAAGAAATATAAAGCTGAAGTAGAGAATCAATTAGAAAAGAAAATCAAAGTTCTACGATCAGATAGAGGTGGAGAATATTTCTTAAATGAATTCTCTTCATTTTGTGAAGAACATGGTATTATTCATCAAGCTTCAGCACCATATACTCCACAACAAAATGGTTTAGCTGAAAGGAAAAATCGATCTCTTGGAGAAATGGTTAATTGTATGCTTTCAAATTCAAAGCTACCAATTAATCTTTAGGGAGAATCATTACTTACTGCATGCTATATTCATAATAGAATACCTTCCAAGAAAAATGACATAACCCCTTATGAAATATGGAAAGGTAGAAAGCCAAATTTGTCACATCTTAAAGTGTGGGGGTGTTTAGCATACTACCGAGCTCCAGATCCTAAGAGAACAAAGCTCGGTCCTAGAGCTATCAAAAGTGTCTTCGTAGGGTATGCTGAAAATAGTAAAGCTTATAGGCTTCTTGATTTAGAGTCTAATGTCATAGTAGAATCGAGAGACGTCGAATTCTTTGAGAATAAATGTTTTACAAGTTCTGAAATGATTGAAAATAATTCAAGATCTAGGGAAATTTAAAGTGATTTTCAAGAGAAAGAAATGAATTCTAAAGACATGATTGAACTAAGGAGAAGTACTAGAGCTAGGAAAATAAAAGACTTAGGTCCTGATTTTATTACTCATGTTTTTCTTGTTGAAGGAGATGGAGACAATAATGTGGTAAATAAATACCCTTTAGTGTTAAATTTAGAAGATGATCCTGGAAGCTTTGACGATGCTATGTCTTCTAGAGATGCTTCTTTTTGGAAAGAAGCTGTGAATGATGAAATGGACTCAATTATGTCCAATAATACTTGGGTATTAGTAGATTTACCGAAAGGATCAAAACCTATTGGATGCAAATGGGTTTTTAGAAGAAAATATCATTATAATGGTTCTATTCAAGCTTTTAAAGCTAGGCTTGTAGTTAAGGGATATAGACAAAAAGAAGGAATTGATTATTTTGATACATATGCTCCTGTTGCACGTATAACTTCCATTCGAGTTCTTTTCGCTCTAGCTTCCATTTATGATCTTTGTGTTCATCAAATGGATGTTAAAACTGCTTTTTTAAATGGAGACTTAAATGAGGAGATTTACATGGAACAACCGAAGGGTTTTGTTCTTTTTGGAAATGAAAGAAAAGTATGTAAATTGATTAAGTCTCTTTATGGACTTAAGCAAGCTCCTAAGCAGTGGCATGAAAAGTTTAATTCGGTCATATTGTCAAATGGTTTCATTAATAATACTGCCGATAGGTGTATATACTCTAAATTCACTAAAGACTATGGTGTCTTAGTGTGCTTGTATGTTGATGATATGCTTATCTTTGGAACGAATATGACTAGAGTTAATGAAACTAAGAAGTATCTAACTTCCATGTTTAAAATGAAGGATTTGGGTGAAGTAGATACTATCTTTAGGTATTAAAGTTAAGAAAAATAGTGGGGGTTATTCTTTAAGCCAATGTAGTTATGTTGAAAAATTATTAAATAAATTTCAACATCTTGGTTTGAAAGAAATAAGTACTCCATTTGATTCTAGTATTAAATTAAATTATAATACTGGTAGAGCGGTGGCACAACTAGAATATGCAAGTGCTATAGGGTCTTTAATGTATGCGATGCATTGTACTAGACCTGATATTGCTTATTATGTATGCAAGTTGAGTAGGTATACAAGTAATCCAAGTACAGAACATTGGAGAGCTATTACTAGAATTTTTAGTTATCTTAAGAGAACTAAAAATTTAGGATTGTTCTACAATAATTGTCCGGCTGTATTAGAAGGATACACCGATGCTAGTTGGATTACAAGTGTGGGAGATGAGCGTTCCACTTCTGGATGGATCTTCACACTAGCTGAGGTGCTGTATCTTGGGCGAGCAAGAAACAGACATGTATAACTCACTCAACAATGGAATCTGAATTTATTGCTTTGGCGGCAACTGGGAAAGAGGCTGAGTGGATTAGAAATTTGTTGTTGGATATCAAATTATGGCCTAGTCCTATGCCTCCTATCTCTATCCACTATGATAGTCAGGCCACTTTGGCAAGAGCCTATAGTAGCACCTATAATGGTAAGTCTAGACACATTAGTCTAAGACATGAATATGTGAGACAATTGATTAAAGATGGTACCATAACAATTGTCTATGTGAGGTCAAGTAAAAATCTCGCCGATCCTTTGACGAAAGCTTTACCAAGACATATGGTAATAACGACCTCACAAGAAATGGGGCTGAAACCCTTTAATTGAAATCACCAATAATGGTAACCTGACCTTTTTCTAGAACATCACTAGTTACAAGGTTTAATGGGTAAGAACAAGTTATTGAATGTGATTGTTTGATACCGACATAGCCCCGATATGAGAAGTCGGTATTGTACATTACGTTTTGTAGGCTGAATTGAATTCTTAATGAAGTATGATACAAGTTTGTAGTGTGTTGATAGTAACAGAAACACATGGTAGATACTTCACCTATATGAGCTTGGAAGTGGTGCCGCTTCTTACGAAAGTGAGGGTTGCTTTCTAGAGAGCTCATGAAACAAGATCAAGCACAAGGCCATAATAGTGCGGAGTAATATAGAAATTCTCGCTGAAACAAGAGGTTAGTGTATGTGTGGTATGTCCGGTTCTATTACATAAAAGTACAAGTTTAAAGCCGAGCTACTTGTCACTTTGATAGAGCTTTGATATACTTGCACTAAAGTAAAGGTTTAACTCGAAAGAGACATTTATTTATGTATATTAATCTTACTGAAACTTTGGCTGTATGGTTTTTTAAAATTTTATTTTGAAATCTTTGTTTTACAAACAAAGTAGGGGATTGTTGGAATTTTGTTTGTTAAAACAAAATGAGTGCTTTTTACTTTGTCCCACATAGAATATGTGGGAGCAGGAGGGTCAGTTTATTAATGTGGGATTTCCCTTTTGTAGTTAAATGAGTGATTAGGTGGAGCTAAACCCCACCATACCCGCGTGTGGGTGCGCGAATAATTGCGCGATTTTGGCGCACTTAGCACTTAGCACTTAGCATGCTGCGCGCCCGCGATTTAATTAGCATTAATCCCTTGCTATTTATTTATTTATTATTTATTTTTTTGGGTTCAAATGTTGCCTTTTAATTTGAGAATTTCGGAAATGAAATATAAATGAAAATTCGAAATTCTATTTAAAATATATATATATATATATATATATATATATATATATATATTTCCGAATTTTGTTTGTGTCTTTTCAAGACAACCTTTGGAAAATTACTTATTCGGTTTTAATTTTTCCGAAGGATTGCAATTGTTCATTTTTGACTTCTTCCGAAGAGTCGCATTTGTTTATCCGAACAATTTTCTAAAGACATGTTTGTTCGCAATTTTCACGAAGAGTTGCAATACTGTTTCATATATATACTTGTCATTTTCGGAAAGAAAAGTGTTGTCATTTTCGAGTTCTCTTTCTGAAAAACAGCAGCCAATTTTTCGATTGTTTCTTAAAGAGACCCTGGAGAAATACTAGAATTGCTATTTAGTATTCTCATCCGAGACTTTGTTGTATCCTGAAGGATTTTTGCCGGTGACCATTAGCAACGTTGTGGGGCAAATAAATCCTTAAAGAAAGTGATATCACGCCTCAAAGTCCGAGTTGTTTTACTCGATCCGATTTCATTGTACTACCCAATTTGAAGCATATTTTACCAACACAGATTGATTGGTAACCTTTGTTATTTTTGGTCACCTTCGACTAATTGTTTTTTCCTTCCAATTGGTCCGATGACCATTACTTTGCTAGATATATGGTCTTTGACTGGCTTATCTCCTTTTGTGGTACTCGACGGTAAATACATAAGTGCTTGTTCATGGATAGATTCGCCAGATT
>CM024724.1:63173438-63324032 GCA_014182545.1 Eucalyptus globulus | reverse complement strand
ATGGGTAAAACCACACTTGCCAAGGAAATCTACAACCAATTGTGTCCTCACTTTGGGAAAAGCTGTAGCTTTCTTCGTGATGTAAGGGAAACGGCAAAAACTGTGGGCTTAGTCAAGCTGCAAGAACAATTATTGTCCGATATCTCTAATTCTACAGTGGCTCACAACATTCGTTATGATGATGATGGGATCAAAGCGATTGAAGGAACAATTTGCAACAAGAAGGTACTGGTTGTTTTGGATGATGTTGATCACGGCAACCAAATTCGAAAACTAATCGGAAGGACTTCTTTGTATCCTGGTACTAGGATACTTGTTACCACTAGGGATAGTGGGGTTCTGAATATTAGGGGACTTAAGTATAAATTCAAGCCTTATGAATTGGAGCGGTTGAGTGATGAACACGCACTTCAACTTTTTAGTAAGCATGCCTTTGATGACGGCTCTCCTCTAGAAGGTTATGAGACTCTTTCAAAAGACATTGTCCATACGGCAGGAGGCCTACCTTTAGCTCTTCAAGCAATAGGTGCATCGCTTTATGGTCAGAAAAAGAAAAAATATGGGAAGAGATGCTGCAGAAGCTAAAGACAACACTCGATAAGGATGTCTTGGAACAATTGAAGATAAGCTATGATGCCTTAGAAAAGATCAAAAGCAGATATTTCTCGATATTGCATGCTTTTTCATCGGTTGGAAGAAGACTGAACAAATCTTTGTGTGGGACGATTGTGGGTTTAGCTCAGAGCATGCTATTGATGTCCTTATTAAGAGGTGCATGATAAAGGTCTTAGACGACAATGAATTTTGGATGCATGATCAGTTTAGAGATCTTGGAAGAGCAATTGCTAAGGAAGAGGGTACTAGGTTGTGGGATACAGCCGACATCATTCGCGAATTAAGTTTGATAGAGGTAAAGTATGACCCTATTTGAATAGAAAATTGCTTACCCTGTTCTTAATTGAGGATTCAAGTTTCTGAGTTGGGAGCTATTCTTCTATTTCATTTTTTCTTCTCTCGATAATATAAAATTGTGGGATATTGACATATTCCTGCTCCTGCTCCTCAATGTCATTGGCAGAAAAAGCAAAACGTTCAAGCACTCTGTTTTCGCTCGGAATGTTGCCCTTGTATAACTGTCACTGCGAAGGAAATTAAGCGGTTCCCGCATCTACAGTTTCTTTGGTTGAATGGCGTACGCTTGCAAGGCGACTTCGCGAGCTGTCTTTCCAAGTTGAAATGGTTTCATTTGTACCATTTCACTTATGGCGTCGATGATCCAGCGTTTATGCCAACCAATTTGCATCTGGAAGACGTAGTTGTGTTGCGTACTTATGGCTATGAGTGGACAGAAGATGCGATCAAGAGCCTAATCAAGGTATGGTAGAATCCCGCTTAGTCTAATTTTCTTATTCAATATTGAATGAATTTACAGTCTAATTTTCTCATTTAGTGAGAGGATCAAATGAAAAACGATACAAGTCAGGAGCCTAAATCCATATTTATTTCTTGTATAGACATCTAATTCTCTGTCTTAATGTTTCATCGTCTTTTGTAGGAGGCAACGAAGTTGAAGGTTCTCAACATTGAGTCATGTCGTTTGACACATGAGACACCAATCTTTTCCGAACACTTAGTTTTGGAGAAGTTGAGGTTTCTTTACTGTTATTCTTTGAAGGAAATTAGTTGCTCTATTGGGAAACTGAGGTGGCTGACTTACTTAGAATTTTGGCATTGTAATGCACTTGAAAATTGCCTGAACAAATTGGTGGAATAAAGAATCTTCAGCACCTCTCTTTTTTTAATTGTCAACGCTTGAGGGGACTCCCTGACTCAGTTGGCAAACTAAAGAATCTTCAGCACCTCTCTTGTAGGTGTTGTCAGAGCTTGAGGGGACTCCCTGACTCAGTTTCAAAATTAGACTCATTGACGGAACTGGACGTAGATGATTCAATATTTAACCCATCCATGAGATTGGACCTAGATGACTGCAATAAGATTCAAGAGTTGCTGGAGCTCCCAAAAAGTTTGGCCATTCTGAGGCTTGCATATAGATCGTTGCAGAGTATCCCCGACGTCTCAAACCTTACTAATCTAGTTGAACTACTCCTATGGAATAGACATATTCCTGGTGATCGTTCAAATATAACTCAGCCTTGGGACTTGCCGTGGATTGGGAGGCTATTCAAATTGAGAAAGTTGGACTTGTGCCATTTAAATGTCCCTGCAACATCCATAGAGTGGGGTTCCCTTTCCCTGCTGGAAGAACTTCGTCTCTACAAAGTAGACCTGCAGAAGCTGAAACAACTTCCATCAAGCTTGAGAGTTCTAGACCTCGGAGTGACTCAAGTGAAACAAGTGGAACTCGATGGGCTTCCTAATTTGGAAAAGTTGGTGATCATAAGCTGTGAACACGTCGCAAGAATATCCATTACATCAAGTTTGAATAAACTCAGAGATGTTCATGTGATTGGTTGCCCCAAGCTAGTCGAACTTCAATTTCACGGTGTCTTAAAATCGATGGAGAGTTTAGATAATTCGGATAATGAATCTTTAGAGAGGTTGATTTGTCTATCGGAGGAGGAGCTAGGATGCAATGAGCTACAAGCTCCCGAGTTGACTGATGGTTGGAGGAGAGCGTCCCTTGTCTCAAGCTCCCTAAAGATGCTTCGAGAACTCGAGCTGTCATCTTTCCCAGGGCCACAAGAGATTCAATTTGTTTCAACGTTGGAAGCATTGGAAATTTTTTCTGTTTCCGATTGCAGTTCATTAAAAGGTTAGGAGGTTTGTCAAACTTGAAGAATTTGAACAAATTAAGCATTTGTCGTGCCCGACGCTGCAGGTTGTTGAGGGCATCGACAAGTTAGAGCGTTTGGAGTATTTGGGGATTAGTGACTGCAGATCAGTGGAAAGGATTTTCGAGTCATCAAGCTCAAAAATACCAAAGGAGTGCGAGATACAGATACATGATTTGGGGCAGCTACCCAGGTCTGGCGACGGGGGATCATTCATCACTTGGGAGTGTTATAGACAGATGATTTTGAAGGCACAAACACAAGCGGCGGACTCTACTATCGAAACAACTTTCCCCGAAATAGGGGATCCTCCATTGGAACAGGTACACCTTCTGTTTATTCATGGATCATCATTGTTTCTTCTGCTTTATTCGCTTTTATTTCTGCTCTAGACAATAACATGATTCTAAAATGTGCAACCATGAAAAATTTCTCATTAAAAATTTCCATTTTACTAGGAATTTTATTTGCTATACTCGTGTCAACTTTGAAAGCGGGGTCAAGGTTCTTACATCATTAACCGTCTGACCGATAGAATACTCTCCTTCCTATTTATGCTTTTAGTTCATTCCATGCTTATCACAATTACTCAAATGACATGGAACCTATTTTTAAGCCCAAAAATTGATGATGAAACTTCATGAATTCTTTTCCACTTGATAAAATCAATATAATGCAATAGGATCATGCAATCTAACAAAATCACGAGATATCAGAAAATTAAATAAGAAATAGATTCAACACACCCCAATTTACATAGTCCAGTTCAAAGAGTGATCTAAATCCATAGGAACAGTAGCAATGATACGCTACAAACTAGCAGATTCTAACATAAAAAATAATCTCTCTATTCCAAGCTCTGATTCCACCCAATCGTGATCCAGTGTTTTGCTCAACTTCTAATGCTTCTTTTTCCAAACTAAAAATGCAATATGTAATAATACCAATTTCAAGAAGATATAATGTGTAATAATACCAAAAAGATTTGAAAATAGGGGTACAACGCATCCTATGCATGTCCTCAGCTCCATTGTGCGCTTGGTTGAGCCATGCTAGCTGGTTTAGGCTCCTGGCAATTAGGCTTGACCCAATGTGGCTTGACTCACTAGTGCCTTTGCAAGCGTCGCGACCCTCTGAACGCCTATACACATGTAGATGCCTATTTGCATCCCTTCACTTGAATCCAAGCTGACATTTTTCGACAAACCTCGACATCGGCTCAAGTTTGCAGCCTAGTCATGGTCGTGATTCGTCACTTTACATTGCTACGCTTTTGTCACTTTACATTGCCACGCTCTTCCAATGCCTTCCTTGGACAGCTTAAGTTGCATCATCTTGCCATGTCATCATGTCATGTTGTATGCCACATAATTCATCGTACATGCCATGTCATCACCTATGCCACATCATCGCCATGTCATCGCCATGTCATCGTCATGTCACATGTCATGTCATTTAGTTTTGGCCACACTACCTCTTTCGCCATCCCTATTTTTGGCCTCGATCATTGATGAAATTACCCGTCTCGTAACAAAACCTTCCAACTCGTATCACAACCACAAGAACAACAACATGACAGCTTATAGATCCATAACTCTCTAGGTTGCCTACTTGACTTGGGTCCACTTACCAACTTACTACCAGGCTACGTGAACTGCTTTCCCTATAATCCTAACGAAGACTGAAGGACCCATTCCATGTGTACACAAATTGACCATATAAATTACCAACAGTATGTAAAAGATCAAATCTAGTACTACACGTACATATGGCATAAACCTCTAACAATCAACAGTACTAGCTTGTGAAATACGATATATATGCTCCACCTCCATCCTGATGCACAGTGACAACGTAAATGAAGTGTTAAACGTGCGATGCACAGTTACATATTGTGGTGCTTCGAACTTCTCTCATGTAACTCCTCTGAGTCATTCTCAACATTCCAATTTTCCTATCTCTTCGCATCTCTATATGTGACACCTCCTCTACTTCTCCCAAATTCCCCAACCAGATTTCCTTATTTTCTTAACTTATACGTCAAGTCTTGGGAAAGTTGTGAAGAAGTAAATCAAAGCCTAGCAGTTGCTCCGTTCCAATTTTGAGGAAATGAAGATATGCGAATTTGTGAATTTGTGAATGCTGCTTGATTCTAATAGATTTATGTTCGATTGATGCTTTAGAAAGCATTCTTAGGTTGATTAAGGGTGAGGAAAACCCATTACGTTGATTCTCGGTAGGTGCTTGCATTTGGGTGTTCAAACTAAGGATTATTATCGTTTGAAATTTGGGGAATCTGTTTTCTTCTTTTAGATGTTTAATCCACCTTAAATATGATATTTTCGAACCTCCCTCTTCTCAGCCAGATGATGGTGAGGAGGATAACGATGACAACAAGGATGACGGTAGGCTGGATGACGATGACGAGGATGGTGACGAGGACAATGAAGACGATGGCAAGGATGACGATGACAATGACAAAGTGCGTGAGGACCATGAGAACGATGACGGTGAGGATGATGAGGTCGGCAACGTGCATTCGTCTGGCGGGTGTTCGCCGGTTTGTTTTGAGGATCAGGATGATGACGATGACAATGACGACGAGGATGATGAGGGCAATAATTCGCATGAGGTTTTGCAGTCATCTCACGGGACTCCATCAGTTCATTTTGTGAGCGATAGCGATGAGAACAATGATGTCGACAAGGACGGCGACGACGACGGGGACGGCAACAATGATGGCAACGAGGATAGGAAAAGGACGAGAATGAGGAAGAGGAAGAGGAAGAGAGGGATGATGAAGAAGCTGAGGAGGAGGTAAGAGGCCACAACAACCTAAAACTCAGCTGAAATCTATTCTCTATTCAGAATTCGTGCTAATTTTCTGAAATGCTGAAAGTAAATCTAGCAAGAGTTATTGCTCTAGATCGCGAGCTTGCTGCAAATAAAAACTGTGATTGAAGAAATTGATGTTGAAACTGTCGGTTTACAATCTAAAGATGGGCTTGCTGCGCATCATGGTCCTCTGCTTTGCCCTACTTTCTTCAAATTTAAATACCTATTGATTGAGGAGAAAAAAAGATAAAAAAATTCACGTAAAATTTATTTTATTTGTCAATTTAGACGCAACTAAGGGATTATGTTGATTCTTGCTGGTTGCTTGCGTTTGGGTGTTCAAACTACGGATTATTGTGATATTATATTTGGGGATTTTGACCTTTTCTTCTTAAGATGTTTAATCCACCTTAAATATGATATTTTCAAACCTCTTTCTGCGCAGTCATCTTGCGGGCATCCACAAGTTCATTCCATGGACAACGATGAAGAAAAGGAGGAAGGCTAGAGGCGAAGGCGAATCAATGGCAACCACAAGAAAGAGGATGAGATTGATGATGAAGAAGCCGAATAAGAGGTAAGAGATGGAATAGAATGATGTTTTTTGCTATCAAAACATGGGGCGTGAAGACTGATTGGTAGTTGAAAGTGTACTAGTGCCCATATCCGTTCGGTCTCGAGAGTTGATCGGCGAAGCCACCTCAATTTCTCGTCTCTTTCATTTTTCAACAGCTTTTGTTCTTTTCCTTTTCGATTGTTTAGATGTTATTCACTCCTTTCTTTTCTCTCCATAAAACGAAAATGGTGTGTAAGTGCCCTATTTATGGCACGCGAATTTGTTTGGATTTTATTGGTTATTCTCTTCTGATTCAGTGTATGCATCTCACTTTGTCGAAAGGTGACGCTTAGGAACATGCTTCATGAATATGTCTTAGCTGATATTTTTCGAGATTCATTGGTTTACCAGTCCTTGACCTTGAATAGTCATAAAAACAAGACGGATGTTCTTTTCCCAAACCAAATCCTTCGACCTCGGCCTTTCGGTAAACGGGTTATTCCCAGAATTCTTCCCAGAATTGTTCGTGGAGGCAGGCCCGATTAATTAGGGATTTCATGAAATGTAATTTCACTTCCACCATTCTTGCTCATCTTCGAAGTATTTAAACAAAAGCAAGAACATCTCATTAGGAATGGAATTTACGTCTTCATTATCATACACAAAACTCTTGGAGTTGATGTGATCGCCTCTCAAAGGACCAATTAAAGATGGCAACTTTTAATTGTGACCCTCCCGATGTGGTGTTGGGGAGTGAATTTAGAGGTCTTGTCGAGCTGGTATCCTTAAACGGCTCGGGTTCTAAAAAACCCTTACTTCATGTGACATTGGTGTTTGCATTTTAAATTTGATTAATCCAATGAGCCGCCGCTAGCTTGCTAGGGCAGATTAGGAGTCAAGTGAGATAAGAGAGAATATTTCACTTTCTAAACAATCAAATATTTAAGATTGGGGACATGGGATATGATTATACTAACTGTCTAATTAGTGCCCTTTTAGTACACTAGCTTAATTGATTTGTTTACCTAATTACTATCTTTATAATATATCATTGCCCTATACCATTGAATGATGTCCATGTATAAGCACGCAATCAAGGGTAAGTAAACAATCATATTTTACAATAAAAGTAAAGTATAAGGAAGTAAGCCTGATAAAGAATACACATGCCCTCGTCATTAAGCCCCTAAATAGCAATCCCATGAGGTAAAATTTAAAATGAGTCTAATTCCTTGTCTAAAAGATAAATCTATTTAAACCTATTAGTAGATCAAAAGTAATTACTAAAATTCCTAAACTATATACACACACTAATTAAATGAAACTAAGCTAAGTCTTGTGCTACAACTTAAGCAACCTGATCAAGGTCTTTGTTTCGTACCGTTTTCAAATTTTTTATTTTTCGAATATTCTCTAATTTTTTATTTTTTATTTAGTATTTTATTACTTTTAAATTTTTATACTCTGAAAAGCAGGGACTCAGGCTGGGCCCTCGGGGGCCCAATCCGAACATGGACTAAACCTGGACACACAGGCTTGGGCCACGGACACGAGTGGGCTTATTCAAAACAAACCCACTTCGAATAGAAAACCCATCAACGCCCATTTTGTTGAAACTGATTGTAGTAAGCCCATTTTCCATTCTAACAGCAACGAGTATATCCCATTGGAAAACCCATTTCCTCATTTTTCTCCTTCCTTCCCTTTGTTATTCTTGTTGCAGAGTAAAAAGGAGCACCTCAAAAATGAACAATTGACTCCAGAACATTCGAGGTTTAACCGATGGTCACACTTTCGATCTTCAAGCCGAGAACCATTTATCCACGGCCGTTAGTCATGTCCATCCATCACCGGTCCGCCATTGTCGACTACCGCTGTCAACCTCCCGTGGTCACTAGAGCGTCACCGTCGGTCATCGGCCACAATCTCACGCGCGTACACACAAGGCAGAAATAAGGGATACTAATGGTTGCTAGGGACTTGATGACAAGCATCGCCAGACATCCGAACTTGCATTATCCACCTCCAGTCATTTCTCATCGGGGAGAACCATAATGCAGAAAAACATGGAAACGAAGGAACTGGGATTCATGTTCCGTAACCATGATCATATTGAAAGAAAAATTACACCTACTGGCTACAAAATTATCAATATACGCTCTGGTCGACAGATATCAAAGCCTATTTCACAAGAATGTTTCGAATGCATTTCCTCAAACACATTGTAGGCATTGCAAAGATCGAGTCTAGTATGAAATTGAAGCTGTTTCTCGCTCTAAAATCAGCATTAGAACAAAAATTACATCGCGAATCATCAAGTAACAACTCATTTTTTTCGGTGATTTTCCCATGAGTATCATGAACATAGCTCGGCACAACAACTCTCCGAAACAGAAGCAGAAAAGAAGAGAATGAAATTACCATGTCAATGGACGACGACGAAGCTATAATCCGTCACCAACTCAAGTCTAGAGACTTAGGTTATCACTGCCTGTCGGAATCAAAGTGAACGAATGGATTCCAAGTGCGAATCCGTCGCTACGAAACTCCCGGTCGCACAGAAGAGTAAAGCAGAGCACGTCTTGCACGCCTTTGAAGCCGATTGATGGTGTCAGCGATCGACGGTCAGCTCGATAAAAGAGGTTTTCAAAGATGATGTAGCCGAGGATCACAGCCGGCGGTGGTGTGCCGAGCAGGAACGGAGATCCTCAAGTATTCGGATAGTAGGGTGGTTCGCGGCACGGGGGCGAAACTGGCGGAAAACGGCGTCGCCGTGTGTCGATCAGTACTCGACAGCTTTAATTTCAACTAGGCTTTGACTATTAGCGTCGGGCTCAATCCAAGCTAGAGACTCCGTTGGATATTTCATGGATTATCATAGTCTATCTAAAGGTTTTTGATGAATTGCTTTGATGAGGTTAAATAACCGTTGGATTTGTTATATTAATAGTAGAGATGTAGGCACGAGTTTATAGGGAAATCTCTCATTGAAAACTTCAAGATTCAACTTTCCGTTGGATTTTTTTTTAAAAAAAAAATGTTTTCTTGATAATTGATATGTAATGGAGCAACTTTTACATTCACGTCATTTATGTGTGATCTCTTTTATAATATGGATCCTCAGAAGCGCTAAATTTCTGCCACCTGGCCACATGACTCGGTGTGCGCCAATAACTTCAATATGTAATGATCGACATATATAAATAACACATGTCTCATGTCGGCACATGTCTAGCTACCATAGCTATATGTGTTTTTTTCAAAAGCTATTAAAACTCATGTGTACATATATATATTTGTCAATATACATTTCTTAAGTGAAATTATGAGAAAGCTTGGAAACAGGATGAAAGACCCATCTTTTAATTTTTGAGAATTGTGGTCATATGATATTGTAAATTAGTTTTTGTACATCAGACTACATTTAGCCTTCCAATCCCATCAAAAGGGTGGGAATATGACTTTTGAGATTTGCGGGGAATTGCTTTAAAGTGGTTGGTCTACCCCACCAGATTGTGCCGAGCTACAAATAAAACATGGGGTTTTCCGGTAAATATGTTACGATACTCTTCATTCTTATTTTCATTTTAAAAAATTGATCATCTCTAATTTAAACAAGATAAATTGACCAAATGTACTATCTTTAAAGTCGAGACATGTCACGATCCATTTTCACCCACTAATCTCGATTGATGAGGGAATTTGAATTTAATTATTGAATAAGAGAATTCGTATCCTCCCCAAATAATTAGTTTTCATGCAGTCAACTATTATTATTTGAATAAGTATCATATAGCTTTCTGGCCAAGAAGATAAGAAAACGAAAGAACTCGTACCTTATAGCCGGCAAGCTTTACCAAGGGGAGGTGCCATTCGAACAAAGTCTATAAAAAGTAGGAAAAAAGAAATCTATTTCATAAGTGAACCAAATTTTACATATTCTTCAATCACGGACCCTTACTAAGCGGAAATATTGAAATCCCTACAATTTGCAGAATAATTTGTTCCACTTCTCGTCGGATTTCACACGTCAAGTTCGATTTTTCTTGCTCCACTGTACAAACCCTGAAACTCTAACCCAAGTCAACTACGGCCCCCTTAAATTTTCCAAGTAATTGTCATGGCGTTCGTATGCTGACTTGATTCCTATTCGAGAAGTTTCGCATGATATGTATGAATTCCGATTGTTTTCTTGCTCCACTGTACAAACCCTGAAACTCTAAGCCAAGTCAACTACGGCCCCCTTAAATTTTCCAAGTAATTGTCATGGCGTTCGTATGCTGACTTGATTCCTATTCGAGAAGTTTCGCATTATATGTATGAATTCCGATTGAAGAGGAGAGAGAGAGAGAGAGAGAGAGAGAGAGTGCCTGTGTGAGGGTGATGGCGGGGCTGTTTGATAAGCAAGCGGAGATATACGCGGATGCGAGGCCGACGTATCCGAGGGAGTGGTACCAGAAGCTGGCCGCTCTCACCCCACGCCAAGCCTTGGCCTGGGACGTTGGCACCGGCAATGGTCAAGCAGCTCTTGGGGTTTTCTCTATCTCCCTTTCTTCTCACGCGAATTCGAATATGCTTGCGCTTCCGTACATGACTGTTCTCTTCTTAATTTAAACTAAAACTTTTTATTTATTGTTAAGCTAGATGAAATGTTTTCATTTCCACCTTTGTTTTTATGAACCGCTAGCTACACAGCCAATAGTAAACAATCAATTACTGTATGCAGACGATTATACCGTTCTGTTCTAAGATAACATATTTATTCGTCTTGTTCCTTAGCCATTTGTTTCCTTTGCTTCATTTCCCTCCCCAAATGTAGGTTGCGGAGCATTATCAGCAAGTGATTGCCACGGACGTGAGCGAGTCGCACCTAAATTATGCCATCCCACATCCCCGCGTTCAGTACATGCACACTCCACCATCCATCTCTGATGATGAATTGTTAGCCACAGTTGGTGGTGAGAACTCTGTCGATCTAATCACCGTGGCTCAAGCCATCCATTGGTTTGAACTCCCCAAATTCTACTCTCTCGTGAATCGTGTCCTCCGCAAGCCAGAGGGTGTGATTGCAGTTTGGGGCTATGGAGCCATCCAAGTTAGCCCTACCTTCGATCCAATACTTAAAAAGTTCTTCGACGCGACGCTTCTGTACTGGAATCCAAACGTCAGGTACGTGTTCGACCAATACAAGACATTGCCGTTCCCTTTCGAAAGTGTCGGTTTGGGATCCGAGGGGAACCCAGTGGCACTCGACATACCAACGGAGGTTTCTTTCGAGGGAATCCTGGGATCTTGAGGTCGTGGTCCGCGGTGGCGATGGCAAAAGAACAGGGAGTGGAGTTGTTGAGTGAGGGGGTTGTTAGGGAGTTTGAGAGGGCTTGGGGCGGTACAAAGCTCGTGAGGAATGTGGTCTATAAAGCCTTTATGCTTGCAGGGAAAGTGAAGAAGTGACCTTCCTCGTATGATTAGTGAGGGCATGTTTGTAAATTACTTTGAATAATAAGGCCATTTCACATTGTTTATTAATCCTAGCTAATCCTTTTATCATTTTCTATGTGGTTCACTCATCTCTCTGAAGCATTTGATCAAGGCTGACGCTCTACCTGTGAGCTATATAAGGTTCGATTTGTTTTAGGTGATGGAATATAAGAGGTACATTTGATTTGGGGCATGTCGCCCTCTCTAATAATCATGGTTGAGCGAAGAACTTAAAACTTGACAGCTCTTGAATTGAGTGAAGCGAGTGAATGTGCATTTCAAAGGTAAAGCGAATCCGGCCTTATTCATCTAATGGCTAGCTAGCGGAAACTTTTAAAACAATTGATGGGTGATTCTTCCAAGTTTCTCTAGAATTGTTCAATTGATTCATCTAATAGCTAGCTCAAAGATGTTGTAATTATTACTATAGGAATTCAAAGTTGAATTGGTTCATAGATGAAAATAATCTGTAGCAATTAACCTTTTATTGAAAGTAAAAGTTATATAATGACAACGAACCACAAACAAAACTATTTTAAATTTACTTTTCAAAAACATCAAATGATTTCAAATGACCTATTTGTCCACATGAATGGATTTATAAATTTTGTTGTTAAATATAAAAACTCAAAGGTTAATTATTACTGTATATGTTTTTTGTTATAAGTTTTAGTGGCATGTGTTGACTAAGTCAAATAAGGTGGGTGATTAAGTAGACATGGAATTCTTTCAATACGCACCGTCTTACAAACGTTCGATTATTATTGTTATTATTTTTTACGAGTGATAAACTTAGAGCAAGTCCTGAAGAATTAGTAGGGCTGGCTCGCAGGCTTGAGGAACAGAGTAAAGTGTATAGAGGTTAAAGGCACACTAAAAAGGGTGGTTAAGACAGTCTAATCTTATGCAAGACCATGCATAAACGCTAAGACTTCATTTGAGTTGAACATTTGTTGTCCAATTGAAAAGTCAATTTGGGTAGGTGTGGCGGAACATTCGCAGGCTCTCAAAGTCTTAGCTTCATGGGAGAGATACAGCGGTCAATAGAGAGTGTATTATAAGAGCATTTTATTTCAATTAGTTTTTGTATGATGAAAATAATATAGGTACTTTAAAAGGCGAGAGAGTTAACATAGTGTAATAGTGTCTTCATGAGCTTTGCATAGTACGATTCTCTTTGGGTTGCTGCCACCTACATTCACGCCAAAATAGGCAACAAGTGATATACGAGTAGCTTCATGAAAGTCAATGTTTGGTGTCGGAGCTAAGCTTCCTTATCCAACACTATAAGACCAACTTCATTAGATCTAAACATACTACATATGGAACTTATAAATTTAGGATTTTTAAAAAAATCGACATGAGTGGCAAAATTTTTTATTGCACAAATTGCATTAAAAATATATATTGTAGGAGTACGGTATATATGCCACAACTATAAATAGCTATTGTACATGAACCAACGTGTTGCACGAAATGAAAAGTAAAGGGTGAGTAAAAAATGGTTCAAGTTAAAGCAAATCGAATTGAATAGTTTTTTTTGCGGTTCGGTTCAATTTAAAAGTACCTTTTTGGGAAAAAGAAACGGTTCACAAATGAAACCATAATTTTTTGCGTTTTGTTTTGGTTTTGATTTTTTGAAACCAAATCAAACCGAAAATCATTGTTGACACCTAAATTTTTGGTACCCATTTATTTATTTATTTATTGCATTTAAAAAATAAGTGATTAATTTTTAACCCCTGAAAAAAAATATTAATTGCATAGCATATAAATTTATGTGTATTTATTTTTAGTTTGCATGTTTTGCATTTTATTTATTGGATTAGTGATTGATGAGTTCAAATTAATGTTTATGAGCTCTAGCCCAGATTAAGCTCCACGAAGTGAGCAAATTAGGTCGAGCCTATTTTCTTTTAATAACAAAAATTACATAAACGGAAATTTGAAATGATATTACGGTGGATTTTGGAATTGGCATTGCAATCTTATCTTAAGCGATAGACTATAAAATTAGTAGAGAATATTCAGGAGATGAGGAAAATAAATATATTTTTATAATTGGAAGGTTATAGGTAATCTTCCTGAGAAGAAATATTCATAAAAGATTACGTTTGTTTTTGCCTATAATAAGTGTGCACGGAGGTTGATTGGATGGGGGGCTTCTCTTCCTCGAAAAAAAAGAGAACACGAAAAGTTAAAAGTGGAAAAAGAGAGAAAAGGGAAGGGGTTACGTGCGGCAGGGTGAAAGGAAAAACTGAGAAAAGTCAAGCTTTTGCAGAAAAGTAAAGGGGAGCAGAGAGGAAGAGACGTGAGAAAATATTGGCTGGGTTTTACCCTCCACGTAGGCGGTGGGTAAGACCACTCAGGAGTCGACATGTGGCTCCACGTAGGCGACGGTGTCAGATGTTCAAAAGCGCTCCTGGGGCCCACCACTCTGATGCCCCTCCAAAAAAAAACTGTTCGTCTTCCTCGCGTCTTCGCCTGTTGCCCGAACCGCCGGCTTGCCTCACCGCTCGCGCTACCGCCTCACGGGCGAGCCAGCGCCACCGCCGCCGCAGCCGCGACCCAGCCGCGCCACCGCACTCGTGTTGACGCCTCCGCTTGCTGCTTCGCCGCACCTGCTCTGTCCGAAGTTCCGCCTCTCGCTGCCGCCCCTGTTCTGACGATATCTGCCCAACCCAGCTTCCGACAGCTCCGCCGTGCCTCCGCCTCCGATCTCTTTTGCCGACGCCTGCAGCAGCCGTGCCTCCACCTGCAGAGCTCGCGAGCGTCGCTTCAGCCAGCCCAGCGACCGAGCTCTTCTGCTGCTGAACCTTCCGCCCAGACGCAGCAATGCCGCCCCGCCTTCGCCGGTGATCCGTTTCAGCCAGCCCTCCACTCGAGCGACCATCGGAGCCGGATCTGCAGTCCTCCGACCGCGACACCCGCACTCGGAGTCCTCTGCCCGCGACGCCCTTTGCCGGAGTCCGAACGCCGGCAGCTCCGACCCCGACGCCCCTGTTCCGCCGGCTGTCCCTGCTGCCCGGGTGCCGCCCCTTTCCTGCCGGTCCGCCCTCGCCAGAGTTCTCATTGCCGGACCGACGATCAGTCCCCTTGGTGACCCGCCACGAGCACAAGGCTTCGAAGAAGAAAAAAAGAGAAAAAAAAAGGATAAATATGTTAGGTAGTTATTTATTTATTTATTGTATTTTTATTCTTTTCTTTTATAGCTTGTTCTTTAATGGAATAGTTCCCTAAATATATGATTGAGATTTCGACATGAAATAGTCCTCAAATTAGAGATTGATAGTCCAATTTTCGCGCTCGAAATTCGACTCACAATCTCTTGTGAAATCAACAATCCAATCTCATGAGATTCGATACGTGATTTAATTTTAAAATTGGCCAACCCGATCTTATGTGCGAGATATGATTCGTCAATTTTTGGATATCAATCTTATTTTGTCTGATTTGCTGTAGTGTTGGTTGAATCAATTTTATTTTCGTAAAAAAAAATTCAAAAAATATTTGAAGTTGGATTATGTTTGTTTTAGAATATTTCTTGTTATCTTGCATATTTAGAATATATTTTTTAATTCGAATTTTGAAAAAACATAAAATATAAAAATGCATTCATTTAGGATGTTAGTTTTTAAAAAAATTTGAATTGCATGTTTAATTATTTGGCAATTTTAATTCTTATTTCATAAAAGAAAAAGGAAAAAAAAAATTAGAATTAGGGCATTCTTCCATATTAGGATAGATTGCATGTTTATTAAGAAAATAAAAAAAAAAAAAATCATGTGTACGTAAGGTTCATGAAATGCACGTTGTTTATTGATTGTTGCTATGTTCATTTAATTAGAAATTGACCGTCATTAGAATTAGGTCATTTTGGTTAATTTAGATTGCATATTTAATTATTACATGTTCATGAAAAAAAAACTATTTTACTCATTCATATAGTTTAAGTCATATTGCAATGTCATATCATTTTATATTAGATTAGTAACATGCATTGCATAAAGCATGATTTTCATTAAATAAGTGAAAACAAAAATTAAGTGATTGCGTGTTAATTAGAAATCATATCTAAGATTGATGATGTGAATTTTGATTTAACATTATAGATGTTTTCGTTACTATGAGGTAAGTTTGCAATTTATTCATTGCTTTCTTGAGTGCTAAATTGGTGGTTTGCGTACCCGCATGATCATCTCACATGTTAGGGAAATGAATTAAAATTAATTCAAGCTGCTTGCAAAGCATTTTTTTTTTTAAATAAAAAGGAAATGTACTGAAAGGGCATTAGAATAGTCTAGTGTAACCAAGTCCCTGTATCCAAAGTCTCTGGTTCGTAGTTGTTAAATAATTTTCTCAATATTTTATTTAGGTGTCTAATCGACTTACCGTAAATCGATTAGTGGCGACTCCCTTTTGCATGTTAGATATTTGAACCTAAGTTGTGAGTCAGTATGGGCTTGACAGAGCCTGAGTTAAGTCTAGGTTTAGCAATTCATTAGCTTAATTTTAGGTGGTGCACCCAAATTTTGGTTGCGACAATCATTTTGTATAAATTATTAATTTTGTTAATTATTTTTGCCATCTATATGTGGAGCAGCCTATTGATTTTCATGGTATGTGAATTCATGAATGGTTCTAACTGCGGGTTTTGTTTTGTTTTGTTTTTTTTTTTCACGAATTTGCAAAAGATGAAGTGGAATGAAAGAAGAAATAATGATTAAATCGAATTAATCCACAAAAAATAATTTGGTTTGATTGGTTTTGGACTATAATATAATTTAGTTTGGTTTCACTTTTTTTCAATTGTATTTATGCAGTTTGTGTCACGCCCCGAACTCCGAGCACGTGCCCATCCTTCTCTGAGCGATAAAATTTTGCGATTTCCTAGAACTAGTTGCCGACCCTTTTATTTTATTGCACACGCGGAAGCCAAAATAAATCCCCTGACAGTAATTATCTCGGGATAGAAAAGCAGGACACCGGTTCAAAACAATCATGCTTTTAAATTCACATAGAGTCATGTACAAAGTCTAAGGTCAAAAGACTACAAAAGACTAGCCCTTAAAAAAGAAGTGGTCCTAGCTGACCAACACTTCAAATCACCTTCTCCTGGCTTTAGATCCTCCACTCGACGACCTGAAAATGGTTATACAATAACCAGTGAGACAATGTCTTAACAAATCTATCCACTAAATCCTTATTAGGAGGAAAATACGCTTTAGAGTGCTCTAGGCACACAATCACACAATTAGAACAAAGAATTTACCTTGCCTCAGTTCCTTCCTGCAAGTCAGCACCGTTCATATCTCAAATGCATGCAATTAATCGCTTTACTTTTCTCAATCAACTACAGGGGTCTCAGCCCAATCAATTACATGAGTCTCGATTATAAGATCACACCGTTATGACTTGACCCATACCATGCCACACAATTTTGTCTCATAATCAGGTGCATCAACTTAGACAATAATGCGTTCCAATTGTTAATCAAGCCACTTGAGGCACTGTCGACATCTATGTTTGGCAGTCTATTGGCATAGCCAGGCATTGTCTCTTCCCCATAGAGCACGGCTACGTCACAAAGACGACTATCCCGAAAGAGCTTAGGTCCAAAATCTACTGCGACTCACTACCTTAATGCATGGTAACCCGAAAGTGGGATATAGTAACGTCCGGCGTAAATGCTAGGATGGGTTCACTTTAACCAGCACACGACCACTTAATCTCGGCCCAGGACACTGTACATTGCATACAAATGCCTCGATTAAAATAGTGATCCTGACCTATTTTTTTCGTATTAAAAATGCATTGTAAATTAGTCGTGTGTGGGTACACGATCAACTAGACCCAGAAAAGGTGATGTCTTTCACTTTTAAAATCACACTGTTTTATATAGTATATAAAACTATTTTTGGTGTTAAAATCCGACACTCGGGATTTTCTGAATAAATATTGGAAATTCACAATTTTTGTTATTAAATACCAAAAATCCAATCAACACTCAATTTGTAAAAATCAACACACAATTGTAGAAATTAACCACACCATTGCAATCAGCACGAAATTCCGGTCACCAGCTATCCCGGCCTAATTTCCGGAAAAACAATTAATAATTAAATAATTACTGAAATTAAATAAATAAATTAATTAAATACTAAAAATGCTAATTTAAGCAAAATAAATTTAATCTAACCACCTATTGAACTAAATAAATTACCCTAACCATTCTAACTAAATAACAAAATAAATCTAAAGCACCTATTTAACTAATTATAACAATCCTAATTTAATTAAATAAAATAATAATTAAACTAATTACACTTAAATAAATCTAAACAAGATATCATTAGCCTACTAAGAAGAGTTTAGTGAATAACTCATTGGTTAATCACTGGGGTTTGCTCCCGTTGCCACCTTTCTAACTTGGAAGGGGGAGGTGGGGGGTTTGAATCTCCACATTCTCAGGGGGGTTGGAGTGGGGACGCTGTAGTTTCAGGAGTGAGTTTCGACTCCCACATCCTGCACGGAGGTAAAGCAAAAGTTTGAGACTTTAGAATAAGAATAGAGTAGGACCGACAAAAAAAAAAAAAAAAAAACTCACCGGTCAATTGCGGAAACCGGTTTATCGTGACGACAACGCGACGGCGACCGAAAACCAAATTTTCGGCAATGTCGGAGGACTTGGACCGGGCCTAGGAGTTTCGGTTTTGGGCTTTTGTAGGGTTGCTGGTTGCGGGCTTGGGCCTTCTTCGCAGGCCCAAAATGGGCTGAACTTCAAATGAGCTAAAACCAATTGAACTTGGGCCTGAGCTTGGGCTTCAAAATCTGCTGGAGATGGGCTAAAGACACGGCCCAAGATGCTGGAGTGAAACGGAGCACGGGAGCTGGCGTCTCCGGTGGACTGCTGAACGAGTGGAGGTCTCCGGTCAACAAATTGGGGAATTCGTTGGCTTGACCGAGAAGAGACAAAACTCGGTGGAATTGTGGGCTTTGGCCTTCGGCTACAAGCTGTCTTCAGTGGAGAAAGGAGAGAATGGCGTGATGATGGTGATGGGAGTAAAGAAAGATGATGTGGTGGACGTTGGATGATGATGATGGTGGTCGATGGGTGGGGTAAATGGAGTGGTGGTGAGAGATGGAAATAAAGGGGATGATGATGAAGATGGCCTGAACAACTTCGATGGATGGAGATGATGCGGTCAATAACCCATCTGGAGTTGACCGATGCAGAAGAAGATGAACGTGTGGCAGCGGAGCGGTAGACACGAGAGGGAGAGAACGTGAAGAAGATGGGCAGATTTGCGGCTGCCGAATAAGAAAAAGAAAAGCATGAAAGAAGATAGAAACAGAGGGGGATTGAGGGAGAGAAACACTCGAAGGAAATGAAGACCGGTGGGCGATGGAGTGCCCGAGAAGCTTGGATGGAAGGGGAACAAAAGTCAAGATAAAATATCCTAAATCATTATTGCTTGGTCCCCTTAAGTTTCATGTATATCTCTAATGTTCCCCATAATTCTTTCTTACTCAAAAATCCATAAATAATCCAATTTTGGTGCCAAAATGTAGCCCTCCTCTTTTGATCCGAATTTCTTTTAATTTAGATTTTAATTTCATCCTCAATTTCTCCAATTCGAAGTCCAATTTTGATGTAGAAAAAGCCCACATAATTTCTACAAGTCCCCTTCGTCATATAGCTCAGTTTGCAAGTCAAAAATCTCTTTAATTTGGCCTATACGAATTTTCGCTAATTTTCCGTGATGTTCGAATCGATTTTTTGTAAAAATATCGGAATCTCCGAAATTTTTTCGGAGGATGAGTCGACGTTTCTAAAATAACTCGTGATACCACAGAATTTTCAATTTCTGAAATCGGGTTCAAATTCGTGGTTATTTTCAATCCGGCGCGCTTTTAGCGTGACCTAGTTTACCGGGTAGTTTTTAAGAATTTTTGGTGCAATTGACCTGTGATTGATTTATCTCGAGTCACATAGTGTATCTTCGACATACTAGCGACTCTCAGTTGTCGTTAAAATCTCAATATTTCAATTACAAACACATGGTACAAAAAACGACAGAAAATCAATTTAGTGCCGATCGATGAGAATTTTGCAATCAGGTGGAATCACTCATACTTTGATCACATATCTCGGTCGACCTATCTTTGATTTCTGATCGATTTTGACAATGCTGTAATGATTCTTGCAGATTGACACGGTCGAGCAATTATTCCTAGTCGAATTTTCAAGTCCATTACATTTAGATTTCTTAATTGCTTCTCTAGATAGACCAGTTATTTCATGAGTCATCAGCTCAGAGAATAGCACTATCGGCGCGTCAACGAAAGACCCGATTTATTTAATCGAAAACGAAATTTGAAAATTCAGGATGTTACAGTTTGGTTTGGTTTGACATCCAAATTGTACCAACCACACCGTGCTCACCTCCTAATAGTTATAATAAAGAAACAAGTGTGGTGCAAAATTTGCATAATCATTTTGTTTTTAATATAAAGACGCATTTTATAAGAAAATTTGAGTAGTTAAATGTAATCGATTCTAATAAAAGGCAAGTTATTAAGTTGAAGGGATCAAAACAAATACTCGATGGTGAATTGATAAATAAATGCTGAGGCAGTACTTAGGTGACGTTTTTTTTTTTTTTTTTTTTTTTTTTGATGACCGTGGAACCACCTCGCGGCCGATAACAGCTACACGTAAAACACGGGGGTGCTAGCGTAGGGACCTACCTCCCATGGCTCCCCACTTTAGTCGCGCATCATGACGAGTTAGGGATTCAAATCCCGGCCTTGCGTGTGGCCAACATTCGATTCCACCAACTCGGTCACTACGGGGTAGGTAACCTTTTTTGAATGCTGAAAATTCTATGAATGTAATATGAAGGAAATTTTCTAGCTTAGAGTCCCATTTGTCATGTGGGACGCTATTCTTCAATCATATTTTATTATTATATACTCATACAGATATATTGTAATTTTACAATATCAAACTGGGATGTTAAATATGTCCAAACGTAGGTATAGCAATAGAATATTGAAAATGATATAATTATTTGAGAATCATTTTTTTAATCCAAAAATTCAAATGTAAATTCAGAATAGAGGTTGTTACATAGCCAGAGTCATTTGACAAGCACGAAGAAGAGCCTCCAAAGAAATTTGGGGTGCGAAGAGGTACACCTCTTATGGTCAGAAAATGAAAAAAAATAGAAAACAAAGGTACACCTCTATATCTCTCCATCTTTTTTGGTCTCCACTTATTATCATCGCCTTTATTTTTTATTTTTTGGTCAATCCTACTCTATTTACTTTCAGACTTTTGTCCTACTTCCTTACAAGGCATGTGAATCGAAATCCACACTTGAAATTAATTTGTCCCCACCTCAACTTCCATGAGAAGGTGGGGATTCGAATCCCCCACCTCCCATTTCCATATTGGAAGGGTGGCCCATTGCCTTTATTGACTAGTGGCACTTGTTGAGAAATTGCCTAAACGCGTTTTTGGTTAGGCCTTCTTTGTCCACCTTATCATTATAAAATCCGTCAACTTTGTTGACTAATGGAAGCACCAACTGCTGGGAAGTTGCCTGTATGCTTTTTCGACAGCAAATATAGTCGAAGTCGTACATAATGTAATATCTTTTTATTAGAATTTTGTTAACCAGTGTTCTAGAGGCATTAATTAAATTAAACATCCACACTCAAAGAAATTTTTTCATTTTCAAAATACTATTTTTCTCATATTTTGCACCATCAGTATATTGAAAATGAAAAATATTATTTTATTATGAGTGGCTAACTAGTGTTGTGAGGGCACTTATTAACAAAGTACTTTTTAATTGCTGTCATAGCATGTCCTGTTCATGATATGGACGCAAATCTTTCACAAATTTTCTCATAATGCCACTTCTCTCAAAGTGGGATGATTATAATTACCATTGTTGTTGATGTCTGAAAACCGATCTTGTAGTCTCCAGATTATATTTGAATATTCCAAAACTTTTTGAATCTATTGGTCAGCTCAGTCGGTTTTAATTTTCTGAATCAATTGGTAGTTGGCTCATACCATGAGTATTTGTAAAATTAATAGAATTTCAATGTTCCTCTAATAAATCTTAAAATTTTTTCGTTATGACTTAAATAGTTATCAATAAGGAAATAATGGTTGTAAAAGTTTTGCGCAATTTTTTGCTTTTTAATACGAAGGCATATTTTATGAGAAAATGTGAGTAGTTAAATATAATTAATGATAATATAAGGCAAGTCATTAAGGCGAAGAGATCAAAACAAATAATCCATGGTGAATAATAAATATATGCTAAGGGAGCGCTTAGGTGGAGCATTTTCTGCAGAGAATGAAGCAAATCCAATTTTTGTAAAGTGAAGGAGATTTTTCTAATTATCTATAGTCCCACGTGGAATCACGAGAGGTGATTCTTTACTAATATTTTGTTATTGGATTTTATTTATTTATTCAGAAGTTCAAAAGTGGATTCTGAACGGATGCTATCTACATAGCCAGAGCCATGTGAAAAGCATGAAGAAGAAGAAACTCCGTGTGACCTCGAATGATAATGTCCTCTTTATTATTTTTCAATCCATCGGCTTTATTGACTCTGAATTTTCCATGGAGACATAGCTACATGAGAAGCACGAAAAAAGAAGAAATTCCATCTGATCTTGTAATGATAATGTCCTCCACGTTATCATTTTAAGTCCATCAAATTTATTGATTACTGCGAAGTTGCGCACACGCGTCTTTTATGGCCAATGGATTCAAATTCAAATATGTGAAGTGCAGTATTTTTTAATAAGCATTATGTTTAATTAGTGCTCCAGGGTACCGATTAAATTAAATATTTACACATAAAGAAAATTTTGTTATTTCGAAAGCTTTGCCTTCCTCATTTTATACGCAATCAGCACATTGAGAATGTAAATTTTATTTCATTAGATATAGCCAACAAGTGTCCATAGAACGCTTATTAAAAAGATTTGTCTACTAATGATCCTTGGCGTGGCCAAAACATTTCCTGTTCATTATTTGGAAGCATTTTTTCAAATTTCTTTTTAATAAGGCCGCTCCTCTCTGGGTTGGAAATTATGTATTACCAACTATTGTTAATGTCTGAACCGATCTTATGGACTCTAGATTAGATCTGAATACACCAAAACTCTTAGAATCTTTTTGGTCAACTAAGGGCATGTCTAGTAACTCTCCCAGAAACAACTTATTCTATGTTTTTCATCACCGAGAATAAAAAAGAATAGAAATTCATTTGGTAAATTTTTTGTTCCAGAGAACAAAAATATATATAGTTTTTGTTCATTTTTTGTTCATGGGAATAGATTTAGAACATAATCAAAATGTAGAAAAAAGTTACTTCTTGTTCCCGAGAACAATTCCTAGAATAAAGTCTAATTTTTTTTTCTTCTCTTTTCTTCTCTTTCCTTTTCTTTTTCTTCCTTTTGGCCGATTGTGGGCCTTGGTCATGGCTCGCAACTTCGCTAGAGTGTCGTCGGCCCCTCGCGACACCATGCCTTGTTGTGGTTGGGCGAGACTCGACCTTGCTAGGCCACCTCTAGGTTGGCGTTACCTGGTGGTGGCTCGACGAGGCTCGCCGGGTTTGGCAAGGCTCGGCCTCACCCAATTTGGTGAGGCCAATCCTCGTAGTGGCTAGGCGAGCCTTGGCGAGCTCGCAGGACCTCGCCTAATAGGTCGCTAGCCATCGCTCTGGCCAACAATTGGCCACAAAAATGGAGGAAGAAGAAGAGAAAATGAAAAAGAAAAAAATAGAAAAAAATGATAAAATTATTAAAAAATTTAAAAAAAAAAAACACAAAAAAATTAAGAATCCTACCAAATGCATTTCTATCCCAGGAATATAAATTTTGAATAGTTACCAAACTTTTTCAAAAACTCAAAAATTATTCCCAAAAACATAATTAAAAAATTATTTCCGAGCAAAAATTGTTTCGGCAATATAATGGTTACTAAATGTGGTCTAAATCAATTTAATTTTTTTCCAAATCGATTGGTAGTTGGCTCATATCTCGAGTCTTTTTTAAATTAATTTTATATTAAAGGGTCCTCTAATAAGTCTTAGAAGGTCTTCGTTGTGACTTCAATATTAAAATCACGACTTGCATCGAGATCTGCACAACATCTTCGGCTTTGTGCGAAATTGCCTACAGCTGGTACGATTGCATCGCCATGGCATGTCCTGTCCATGAGCAAATAAATATTTTCTAATCAGCCGGAAGATTAAACGATGGTTTATTATTGAAGTAGTTAGAAATCTTGAAAGTATTAATAAATGTTGATATTTTCAAAACCAAACAAGATAAAAGGTTGCTTAGTGACTAAAATTAATTGGTATTTATTGTGACAAATGCTGGTATATCAGTCAAACTAAGTTAGGTAATATCGAATAATAGTTAGTAACTTTAAAGGAGTTAATAGTCACAGGAATAGGAATCTGTAGATTATTAAACTAATTGCCAATCTTCTACGTGTAAATAAATGTTGTTACTTTTCAAAATCAAGCAAAAAAGTGCATAAAAGTATGTCAATAATTTCCTCGGTTCGTGTGAAATTACTTATACCCAGTACAATGGGCTAGATGAAAAAGTATCTCAATCCTGCCTATTTGAGAGAGAGAGAGAGAGAGAGAGAGAGGTGACCTGACCCGCTAAGTGTGAAGTGAGCTCGTATGGCAAACTCAGAGACAAGAATGAGTACCAACAACCTATTAGGAGGTGAGTATCAGGTGTTTCTAAGTTTTAGAGGGCTCGATACTCGTCGGGGAATCACCAATAGCCTCTACCATGCCTTGGTAGATGCTGGAATTCGCGTTTTCATGGATGATGAAGAGCTTCGACCGGGAGAAAGAATTAGTGGCAACCTTCTACTAGCGATCGATGACTCTAAGCTTTACATACCCATCTTCTCCCAAAACTATGCTTCGAGTCATTGGTGCCTCCGCGAGCTTGCAAAGATGGTGGAGAACACCTCTAAATCTAAAGAAGAGGGGAATGAGAAGGTGATATTGCCCATCTTTTATGATGTGAAACCTGCTGATGTGAAATTGAAATCCCGTTGTACCGTGATGCCATATTGAATTTGGAGCAAAGGATGGAGGATCAGAAGAAGAAGTTTAGCTCCGAGGATGTAGAGTTGTGGTGCGAGGCTCTCAATGAAGTTGATGACACCAAGGGGTGGGAGCTGAAGAAATATTCTGGGTAACTATCTAACCGTGAATCTCAAAATTATCTTTTACAATTGAGCAATAGATCTTATAAAGATTCATTAATTATATTCCAACTCCAATTTTTTTCAAATTTAAAAGGAAATTCTCAAATTCTTCTTGCCATCGGAATTTCTCTCTCGGAATCTTATAATAGTAAGACTCCACTCGTTCAAGAAGATGATCGTTGAGAAAAACTTGGATTGTTCGCACAAAGCCTAAGCCTTAGATTCTGAAATAAGGTCTGTTCTGACAGCAGCAATTGTTTATGAAAAGGAAAAGCTCACCTTATTAAGCTGCTCCGCTTACACCATTTTCATCAGTCAGACCGCCGGTATCAACGCTTGTTGATCAAACAGTAGTGCAGCTGGTCACTGAAGCTGTCCATGGTCGCCGGCAGCCGTTGCCTCAAACACCAGCCGCTAGACTCACCACCACCTACTGCCTTGCCGGCTACCCTCGCCCATGAAGACAACCACCATGGAATCAGACACCACCTCCACCACAATCAAATTCAGCCTCCACAACCAACTTCACACTTAACCACCACCAACTCATCCCCCACCACTGCCTAGCACCTCAAGAACTCGACCAACTTTGCCAAACTCGTCCACCACCGTTACCAGATCAGGTTGCCACCGCCACCATTAAAATCATGCAGCACATCACCACGCACGGAAAGACCCGGGCTTGAGTTTGGGGCACAAACCCAGCGTGAAACCTCATATCTGAGGTCATGCGACCTTCAATTTGAGGTTGTTCGACCTTAGCCACCATTGAGAACTCCATTGGCCGCTTGAGCTTCATCGAGTTTGGCCGTGATGGCTGGAATTTCGTCAAGCTCGGGGCTACGGTCGCTCGAGCTTCATTGAGTTTGGTCGTTCGGCCATGGTGGTTGGAGCTCCTTCGAGCTCACAGCCATGGCCAGTAGAGTTTCCATGTAGTATTTCAAACTCCTGTCTCAAGAACTCAATTTAAAGAAACCATGGAAAGTTTTAATGAAGAATGAACAAATGATCAGATTGGAGAAAAAAGTTACTGGGGATGCGAGCAAGCGAGATTTCTTTCCACCGTTCTTCGTGCCCCTTCATTTATTCTTTTATTTGTTAGTTTCTCAGCCTATTTTCTAATGACAGGTCAATATTTTCCATCCATTAACGTGGATAGAGCTAAAGGAACAATTTGATTGTATCATTTTGACAAATTTTAGTAATTGATTGCATATTTTGAAAGTTTTAACACTCAATTATATTTTCGTGACAAATATTAAGGCTTCGGGTACATTAATTCCTTTAATAATCAAACATTTCTCTTTCTCTGTTTCTTCAACTTAAACTGGTAACGGATGTTAACGTTTGTAAATTCATCATGTTCTTGAAGTTTTTAGGGTAACGTAATTGGTCTCGGTCCAGTCCCGTTTGTTTCGTGCCATTGTTGGATAATTCTAGTTGCCTCTCAACACCCCAAAACTTGTTGTCTCATGATGACGACGACAAATGTGTGTGTGTGTATATATATATATATATATATATAGACATGTGGTAACGCGTATGGCTACTAGGTAGAGTGATCATGAAAAGTAAACTGCCAGGTAAACCTCACACAAGAGCGTGCCACGTGCATGCATGCGTGCGTGTGTATAAGTGAAATAATATGGTAGAGTTAAAGTTTAGTGTCTTCGAACACGATGAACATTCAAATAAAATGAACTTACAAAACTTAGTGCTGTTTAGTTTAGTATTATTATGTCGGTAAAACGCAAAAAGTACCTTTTGCTTGCACTACTTTTATATTGGTCTCTTACGTTGTGTTATTTCTCACATGCAATAAGAAAGTGTCAACATGAGATTCCTGGCTTCATCACTTAACTGATTAGTTTATGAAATTGATCTATGAAAGGGATTCAACAAATAATTGTTTGATATTTGAATAAGAACCACTATTTATATACTCCTTTTTGGTTCTTTTTAACGAAAGTTTTCCCTCCAGAATAGTTTTAACCTCATGTTCCCAACCTAACTTAGTAGATGGTTGGTCAACGTGCAATTAAACGAATTTGTTGCCTCTTTACAATTGAAACTGTTCAACTTTGTTGCAGCGATGGGGATCTTATCGAGGCTGTTGTTGTGGAGGTTGTGGTTAGGCTCAAGACAAGACAAAGAAAAGTGACTAGAGATTTAGTTGGAATGGAGGGTCGAATAGCAGCCCTAAATGGTTTATTGGACATCCAATCTGGTGGTGTGCGGGTTATTGGAATTTATGGGATGAGTGGCATCGGTAAATCAACACTTGCCAAGATCATCTATAACCAACTATGTCCTCGCTTTGGGAAAAACTGTAGCTTTCTTGATGGTGTAAGGGAAACAGCAAAAACCAAGGGCTTAGTCAAGTTGCAAGAACAATTGCTATCTAATATCTCTAATTCTAGAGTGGCTCGCAACATTGATAACATTGATTATGGAATCAATACGATTAGAGAAACAATTTGCAACAAGAAGGTACTAGTTGTATTGGATGATGTTGATGAGGGAAACCAAATCGAATACCTTATTGGAATTGATTCTCTATACAATGGTACAAGGATACTTGTTACCACTAGGGACAAAAGTGTTATAAAAATTAGGGGATTGAAGTATGAAATTGTGCCTTATGAAATGGAGGTGTTAAGTGACAAAGATGCACTTCAACTTTTTAGTAGGCATGCATTTGATGTTGACTTTCCTCCAGACAAACTATATGACACTTCAAAAGACATTGTCTCTACTACGGATGGACTACCTTCAGCTCTTCGAGCAATAGGTTCATTGCTTTTTCTTCAGAAAGAGGAAAAAAAATATGGCAAGAGATGCTAGAGAAGCTAAGAAAAACACCTACTAGCGATGTCTTGGGAAAGCTAAGGATTACTTATGATGCCTTAGAAATGGATCAGCAACAAATATTCCTTGATATTGCATGCTTTTTCATTGATAAAGATAAGACTAATCCATTCTTTGTGTGGAAAGACTGTGGGTTTAGCCCAGAGTATGCTATTGATGTCCTTATTAACAAATGCACTATAAAGGTTTTAGACGAAAATAAGTTTTAGATGCATGATCAATTTAGAGATCTTGGAAGGACAATTGCTAATCAAGAGCGTTCCAGGTTGTGGGCTCCAGATGACATCATTCATGAATTAAGATCAATAGAGGTAATCTGGTGACCAAATTTAATACTGTGTTCATAATTAAGGATTCGTCTTTCTAAAATGAGAGCTACTCTTATGTTCCATTTTTTCTTCTCTTCAATGGAATAAAAACGTATAATATTGACAAATTCCTGCTCCTGCTCCTCAATTTCATTGGCAGATCAAGAGTAGCGTTCAAGCACTGGATTACCCGAACAAATTGGAGAGCTATCAAATCTTCAGCACCTCTCTCTTAGGAATTGTGATAGCTTGAGTGAACTCCCCAAATCAATTTCGAAACTAGAGTCATTGATGAAGTTGGATGTGTCTCACACACCTATTACAGTATTACAGGATTCCATTGGAAGACTATCAAGCTTGTCATCTCTCAATGTATCATCCACACCGATTGTGAAAGTGCCCAGTACAATGAGCGAGCTTTGTTGCCTCCAAACACTGGACTTGGAGCATTGTCATAAGCTCCAAGAGTTGCCGGAGCTCCCTAAAAGTTTGACCACTCTACGGTTGAGATCTAGTTCATTGCAGACCGTGCCTAACCTCTCAAATCTTACTAATCTAGTTGAACTACTTCATCGGATGGTTCTGAATCTAAGGCCACATCAAATATAATTAAAGCTTGTGACCTACAGTGGATAGGGAGGTTATCCAAATTGAGGAAGCAGCACTTGTGCCTTTTAAATGTCCGCGCGCAGCCTACAGAGTTGGGCTCCCTTTCTCTCCTAAAAAAACTTACTATGTATGGATTAGACTTTGAATCCCTCGAACAACTTCCGTCAAACTTGATAGTTCTAGAGCTCGATCGCATTCAAGTGAAACAAGTACAACTAGACGGGCTTCCTCAGTTGGAAATGTTGACTATCAGAATGTGTGAACTCGTCAAAAAAATATCCTTTCCATCAGGTTTAAGAAAACTGAGAGAAGTTGAGGTGTCTTCTTGCACTGAGCTAGTCGAAGTTCAATTTCTTGGTGCCTTAATATCATTGGAGGAATTATGTATTGAGGACTGCAGATCTTTAGAGAGGTTTGTTAATCCATCGGGGAGCCAGGGTGTAATGAGCTACAAGCTACCAAGTTGACTAATGGTGGGAGGAAAGTGTCCATTGTCTCAAGCTTTCTAAAGATGCTTCAAGTATTCCAGCTGTTGAGGTGCCCAAAGCTAGAGGAGATTCAATTTGCTTGTATGTTCAAATCATTGGGAGTATTTTCTGTCGAAGGGTGCACTTCATTAAAAAGGATAGGCGGTTTGTCAAACTTGAAGAACTTGACACGGTTAGGTATTGTAGAGTGTGAGAGCCTGCAAGTTGTAGAGGGCGTGGACGAATTAGAGCATTTGGAGCAGTTGAAAGTTTATAGGTGCAGATCAATGGAAAGGACGATTGATGGATCAAGCTCAAAAATACCAAAGGACTGCCAGATTCAAATGAGGGATTGTGGGGAGTTATTGGACATTGGTCCAGATGATTCAAGCATCACTTGGGAGTCTTACAGAGAGAAGATTCTGAATGCCCCAGCACGAGCGTTGGGCTCAACATTTGAAACAACTCTTTACGACTGTGAAACAAAAACAGAAACAGGGGATCTTCTATTGGAACAGGTGCGCCTCCTTTCTATTTATGGATCATCACTGTTTCTTTTGCTTTATTCGCTTTCTAATTCTGTTCTATTATAGTGAAGAGGGACAAAAAATAATTCTAAAATGTGCAACCAGGGATAATCACATAAAAAATCCTCATCTTACTAGAAATTTTCATCTGCTATATGTGTGTCAACTTCAGAAATGAGGCCAGGTATCTTACATCACTCACCATTTGAGAATTCATACTCTCCTTCTTCCTATTTGTGCTTTTGGTTCATTTTGTGCTATCACAATCACTCAATGACGTTGATCCTATTTTTACCTTAAAAAATGGAGGATGAAACTTCATGTCTTCCTTTTCCACTTGTTAAAATCAATATTTGCAATAGGATCATGCAATTTACCAAAATCACAAGATACCAGAAAATTAAATAAGAAATAGATTAACACACCACAATTTGCGTAGCTTAGTTCAAAGAGTGATCTAGATCCACAGGAAGTATAACAATGATAGATCCATTGCAAACTAGGAGATTCTAACATAAAAATAATCTCTTGATTCCAACCTTCGATTCCACCCAATCCTTACTCAATATTGCATTCTCTGGTACTGTTTTTCTTAAACTAAAACTCACAGAGAACCAAAAACAAGGTTGGTGCTATTATTACCCCGAATATAACTAAATCCACCGTATTTACCTTATAAGGATTTTCCCTCCATCATTCAATTACCAAGTGATGGCTCCATTCATTCTTATTCTATTTTTTTCTATATCTATTTAGAATCTAATTGTCATGATTAACGTTTTACATTTTTTTTTAGTATATTAAAAAAATCTACAAAATCTATCGCTTCATCGACAATCTGCTAACGTTTTTACTCTTTTTGCAACTCCACTTATTTATGTGTACACCACTTAGATCTTTATTTACAATTGGTTGCTCTCTCCTATTATAAGATAGAGCAAACTCGTCAAAGGTAACATCTTCGCTTGTCATAACTCTAGCTAGAAACTCATACTTGTGCCATATCTTGTGTCTCTAGTGCCAATGCATAGTTTAGGAATATGTATCTCCTTGCTTGAGTGCCATCTTTCACATGAGCATAAATAGGGCAATTACAACTTCTCAATCTAGTGTGATAAGCAACTTGCTTAACCGCATTTCCTCATATTACTAAAATCAATTGATATTGATGGCTATACTGTATTCATGGCCAAAATTGTAGAGTAAAGAGTGAGCTCTCTCTAGTGAAGTTATATTCATCCATCCTCTGAGTTTGCTTAAGTGTGGTGTGTTCACAGTAGTGTGGTGTCTCACTAAGCTTTCCTCAGTGCAAATCAGCTATAATTTTTTATTTATTTAAAAAGAAGATAAAAATTAGGGGAAAAAAGAAGGTAAAAGAAAAGAGGATAAGAATTAAAAGAATTACAAAGCTAAAATATTTTTTTTTTGAAAAAGAAGGTAAGACTGTCAGGCTGCATTGGCAAGGGCCTACGACCCTCGTTGCGTATCAATGAGGGCTGTCGGCCCTCGTCGCTTGCAAACGAGGGCTTGCCAACCCTTGTATGTGTATAATGGTGCTGGCACCCTTATTGCCACAAACAACCTACCAGCCATTAATCAAGCGAGCAACATCCTCGGCCACCATCTTTGTTGAGGGTTAACACAACAAGCTATGACACCAACCTGACCTATTTTTGACAACTATCATACCAGTATTTGATCCTTGCAAATATTCACTTTTGTCTCTAGAATCATATTTCCTTATTTTCTTCATTTGTATCACGCCCCGATCCTCGGGCACGCACACATCCTTCTTTTTTGGTCAATTTTATAATGCGATATCCCAGAACTATGTATCGCCAACCCTTTCATTGATTAAGCACATGCGGAAACAGTTATAATCCCCAGACAATAAATCGATGGGATAGAAAAGTAGGGCCATATTTTTCATATTGAAACTTATAACCAAACTTTTATATAAAATACAAACTAGAGCACTTCACAACTTTTTACTCTAAACTCTATTCACATCAAAATGAAGACCTCAAAAGAAGACAGAATCTCAGTCAAACTGGGCCGTACTCAAGGCCCCTCTCAGGATTATCTTCTTCTTCCAAAAATCTTCCTCCTCAAGATTCATCTCCGAGTTCTCCTTCTCGGATTCCTCCTCCTTAGCTCCTCAGCGAGGTCCTGAAATGATTTCCCCAAACCGAGATGAGACTATGTCTCAGCGAGTTCTACCCCACTAAGCCTCGATTAGTAAACCATTATACTATAGGCTGCCTAAACACGCACAGGGCAGAAGACTTATCTTGGTCTCAGATCCCACCTGCAAGTCAATACAATTCACAATAGACACCCATTTACTCCAAACAAATCGAACCGGTCAATTACATGTCATACAAATCATTTTCCACGGAGGAGTATCTAAAAGCTAGGCCACGTGCATTCTCCAGGACGACATTCCAAGTCTCCGAGCCACGTGCCTCGAACCTTGGGCCCACGTGCATTCTCTAAGGCGACCTCTTCGCCAAGGTGGTACATCAAGTCACCGAGCCACGTGCCTTTTTAGATGCTAATCTCAAATACTGGACCCACGTGCATCCTCTAAGGCACTTGTCGCGACCTAAATTTTCAGGGGCAATCCTACATTTTAGGTTAATGGATTACTAAGTCCTAAGACTTGGCTCGGACCCTCCCAAGTCCTACCAATCGCGACTTGAACCTAATCTATTTAAACATGCAATTATATTCAATTTGGAGCCGCCACTAACCAATTAGGGTTGGTTAGAAACCCAAGTAAAGTATGGGAGAATACTTTACTTTTGCGAACCAGAGATTCAGTAGGTCCGGGGACATGGTTACGCTAGATTAGTCTAACGCCCTTTCGGTACCTTTTATTTTAAAAATATTTTGCAGGCAATGTTGATTAATTTAAACTTAAGCTACTAACATGCAAATGGTGGTCATGCGAGTGCACAATCAATAAAATAACATTAAAAAAGAAAATGCTAATAAAAATGCATGCCCTAAACATGATTTCTAAATGACATGACATCTATTTTTTCTTTTTTCTTTTTTGTTTAAAAAATGTTAATTATATGCAATCTTAATTTAAACTTAATATGCATGAATTTATTTTAATGACATGCGATATGCAATTTATATGGTATGACTTAAACTTATCACTATATGTATGCAATCTAAGTTTTATAATCCTAAATATGCATGTGCTACATGATATGGGATAAATGACATGGTATTTCTACATGCATGCTCTTTTTTTTTTTTTTTTTTTTTTAATGATGATTCATTTTTAATGCATATATGCAACCTATGCTAAATAATGATGATATGAGATTAATTATGAATTAACCTATTAACTAACCAAGGAAATGACTTTTGTGTTTTCTTCTTCTTTTTTAATATGACTTAATAATTCTTATTTAAAAAATAACATAACGATGGAATACTAATCTTTGGTTTTTTTTTTTTTTTTAAAAACTACATGATGGGAATATTAAAACATTAATCTATGACCTACTAACTAGAGTGCAACATGTAGTGTGATTTATATGACCTAAATAACATTTTTATTTCTTTTTTTTGTTTTATTAAAGGAAAATCATCCTAATTCTAAATGAATCTTACAAAATGCAAAGCTTTGAATATGAAATGCATATGGACCTAAGTACTTAAATTCTAGATATGCATAATATGTGAGGAGCAAATAATGATGACGCACCAAAATATAATTCATCAATGTATATCAATGACATATATTTTAACGCAAGTCAATAATGCAAAAACAAACCATAAATTTGTCATAAAAAGTTGAAATAATCAAAAATCTAACCCGCTGTCTCGCGGTTCAATATTTTTTATTATCATGGCTTAATATGACAAATTTCCTAATCAGATAATAAATCAAAATAAATCAAGTTAGAATAAAAACAAAACATGAAATCAAATATAAAATTCACCTAGTCTAACTCACGGTTGACTTGAGGAATGGCGAGGAGCAGCCGGTGGTTCGGTGATGGATCGCCGTTCGGAACAGGGGTGGTCGTCGGAGGTCCGGCGAGGTTCGGCAAAAAACCAGACCGCAGCAAAACAGGGGAGGCAGCAGGTGGCGGAACTCGGGCGTTGCAGCGGCGGGCACAAAGGTGCGTGGCTCGACGAAATGCAGCTGGCGCGCGGGCTACTGGGCGCGGGCGTCGGGGGGGAGCAGCGAGGCGTCTGGACGAACGAGGGAGACAGCCGGCGTCGGATCTCCGGCGAGAGCTGGGTAGCGGCAGCAGCAAGGAGGGGCGGCGTCGGTGACCGGCGAGCAGCGGCTGGGTTGTGGGTCGCTGCGGTGTTGTCCCACGGGTGTGTAGTGGCTCGGCGTTCAGTTCCGGCGTCGTGGGTCAGCAAGCGAGCAACAACGGCGACCGGGCGAGGTGCTAGTGCGGTGGCAAGGTGCTCGCTGCTGTGGAGTTCCGGCGGCAAATGCTGGTGGAGTTGAGCGGCGGTGCGAGCAGAGGAGTCGCGGCAAGCTTCAGGAAGACCAACAAAACGGCGATGGAGGCGTGCGGCGCTCGAGCGATTCGAGTCACCGGTGCGAGCTCGCCGGCAGAGGATGTTTGCTGCAATGGTCGGGCTCGGGCGTCGTGGCAGGTGGATGCGATTCAGGCGGCTGGGGATGCGTTGGGCGGCAACAACTCGTCGGGATCGTGGGTAGGCGCCGCACGAATGGGAGCTCGGACGGACACCGGTGGGGCTTCAAGCGAGGCGATCGCAGCTGGCCTCGGCTTCCGGGCGGCGTCGGCGTGCGGGTGAGGCGGTGTTCGCAGACGGACGCTCCAAAAGGAGGGTGAGCGGCGAGGAAACGATGAACAGTCGTCCCCCCTGCTTCCTCGTACTTTCTCTTCTCCCTTCTTTTTCTTTTCTCTCTCTCACCTGTCTCTCTCACGTCACTTCCCCTCTGACTTTTCCTTTAGCAGATTTTCTTCAAAGGCATGAACGAAAAAGCCATGAAAAAACTTTTCATTCTTTTCACTTCTTTCGAACCCCGAGAAGGCCCCCTTTTCTCACTTTTTGCTTTGAATTTTTTCGATTTTTCTTCCCCCCGAAAGGTGAAGAGCAGCCCCCCTATTTATAAAGCGAAAACTCGAGTTCGTTTCGCCCGTGGAGATTTTTGCTCAACCTCTCGCCGGTGGAGATTTTCGCTCAACCTCTCAACAACAAAGTGGCTCCAAAATCACACGGTTGAGTTTTTGAATTCAATTTTTTCAATTTTTTTTTTTAAATCAAAGATTATTTTTTATTTCTATTTTTTAAATTAGGTGTCAACAGCACTCAATTGCCAAGGTGACGCATCGATCACCGAGCCACGTGTCCTTTTATGATGCCCGGGCCCACGTGCCTTCTCTTAGGTGCTATCTCACCAAAGTGATGCATCAATTCACCGAGCCCGTGTCCTTTTAAATGCCAAACTTCACACCGAGCCACGTGCATTCTCCAGACGACATACCGAGTCTCCGAGTCACGTGCATTCTCTCTCGACCTTTTCGACAAGGTGACATATTCAACCATTGAATTCACGTGCATTCTCCAGGTGATATTCCAATTCACCGAGCCCACGTGTTTTCTTTCAAGTGATTACCAATCTACTTTCAATACCGACAACCAATGCCCAACGATTTCTTAATCAAATAATTAAATCGACTCAACAAAGCATTATAAATGCTGAATAACATGCTTGGTCATTTACCAATCAACAATTCAATCTCAATCAATTCCAATCAATTTTAGGTTAAATCCCTAAAATATCACAATTTATTCAATTTCATACAAACGTGGAGCTTAAATAAATAAACGGACTGCGCCACAACGATCAGCACGAGATTTCGGTCATCGGCCATCAAAATCTTAATTTCCTAAAAATAAATAAATAATTAATTAATTTCGAAAATTAATTAATAAATATTAAAAATTCAATTTAACTCAAAATAAAGCCCAATTAAATAAACGGACTTCACCACAGTCATCAGCATAATATTCCGGTCCGGGCCATCTCAGTTGAATTTTCGGAAATAAATAATTATTTAATTTAATTCCGAAAATTAATATTTAAATACTAAAAATGCCACTTAGGCCCGAAAAGCCTAATTGAAGCCCGATTAGGGTCGGGAAAAATCCCGGGCTACCCTCAATAAATAGTAGACCATGTCTACTTGCTAATTACACAAACAATTTGTCTAATTCGCATCACAATTGGCTAATAAACACTAATCCATACTAATCTAACCACCTAAACCTAATTAATTAAAACTAAACCAACCTTAAGCATAATTAGCCACTAATCCATGATTAGTAAGATTACTTACCAAATCCCGCGCAAATCGGATCAATTTGACGGGGCGACGCGAGGAACAACAGACTCCAAAGCACGGCTCGGGTTCGGGGCCCGGAAATGGCCCAAAACGGCCCACGAACCGGCTGGAAACCCACTCGTGGGTTTGCTGGTTCGGCTGCGAAACAGGGGAAAATAGAGATGGTTAGGGGCGGAGAAGGGTCGAGAAGGCAAGCGGCGGTCCGGTGAGGCTGCATGGCGGCTCTGGCGGCTTGCTCGGCCACTCACGGTGGCTGGACGTGGCGGAACAGGGGCGGGAGACGCACGGGGGAGGCCTGGGCACGAGGAAACGAGGGCTGGTGGAGCTCGCAGCGAGCGGCGGATGCACGGCGCAGGCGTGGGCGTGCGGTGCGGTGGCGGGACGGCGGCGAGCGGCGAGCTACTGTCTTCTTCTTCCGCTTCTGTCTTCAGTCCGCTGGATTGCACGAAGAAGAAGGGAAGAAGGGAGTTCGGTCACGTGGGAAACGGGGGAGAAGAGAGAGGAGAGAGAATAAGAGAGAGAGAAGAGATAAAGAGAAGGGGTTTGACTAGTCAAATGGGGAGAGAGAAGAAGCCAAATTGAATTTGGCGAGGGGTAGGCGGTCGGTGGGGAGGATATCCGCAAGAAGGGGGAGGGAAAGGGGAGAGGATAGAGAGAAAAGAGAGAAAAAGAAGAGAGGGAGAGAAAAGAAATAATATAAAATATAACACCATATGATCTTATTTTTTTCTTTTCTTTTCTTTTCTTTTCTCTTTCCCTTTCTATTTTCTTTTGGTCTTTAGATTTCCTCCGATAATTTCTTTATTGAAATTTCGGACTCGTCAATAAATTGACGAATGATGAGACAATGTCCTAAAAAAAATTATGACGCGCTTAAAATTCAATTCCCGAAATCGAGTTCAATTTCGTGATTAAAAATCGATCAAACGTGATTTTAGTCCAATCCAACTAATTAGGTAGCTTTTAGGGATTTTACTGCAGATACATCTCTTAACGGCTTCACCCAATAGGTTAGTTAACTCGTGAGTGATCAGCTCAGAGAAAAAGGGTCATAGGCACGTCGACGAAATGCCCATTTCACTTTATCGAAAATAGGATCGAATTTCAGGATGTCACAATTTGTCTCTAGAATCAGATTTTCCTTCTTTTCTTCATTTTAAGGGAATGAAGATATGTGAATATGTGAATGTTGCTTGATTCTAATAGACATATGTTCAATAGATGCTTTATAAAGCATTTTTAGGGGGATTAATCGTAGGGAATCCCTTTATGTTGATTCTTGTTTGGCGCTTGCGTTTGGGTGTTCAAACTTAGGATTATAGTCATATGATATTTGGGAAATCTATCATCTTCTTTAAGATGTTTAATCCACATTAGATATGATACTTTTGAACCTCCCTCTCTCAGCAAGATGATAGTGACAAGCATGAGGATGGTGACAAGGTTGACGGCAGGGAGGATGACAATAGCGAGGACAGTGGCAAGGAGGATGACGACGATGACAACCATGTGAATATAGATGATGATGATGGCAAGGAGGATGACGACGATGACAACCACATATAGATGATGATGATAGTAAGGAGGAGGATGATGACGACAACCATGTGCATGTGGACAATGAGGATGACGACAGCGAAGATGATGAGAATGTGCATTCATCGGGCAGGCCTTCGCCGGTTTGTTCCAAGGGCAATAATGATAAGAACGAGGGTGTCGACAAGGAAGGTCAATGTGAAGGTGATGACAATAGTGATAGCAAGGACAACGAGGACGAGAATGATAACGGTGAGGATGACGAGGACAACAATGTACATGAGCTTTTGCATTCGTCTGACGGGCCTTCTCTAGTTGGTTCTGTGGACGGTAATGATGAGAACGACAATGTTGTCGAGGAAGGTCAATGGGAAGGCAACATCAGCAGCCATAGCAAGGACGACGAGGACGAGGACGATGATGGTGAGGATGACGAGGACAACAATGTGCATCGGCTTTCGCATTTGTCTAGCGGGCCTTCGCCAGTTGGTTCCGTGGATGGTAACGATGAGAATGATGATGTCGACGAGGAAGGTCAATACGAAAGTGACGGCAACAGCCATAGCAAGGATGATGAGGACGAGGACAATGACGGTGAGGATGACGAGGACAACATTATGCGTGAGCTTTCTCAATCATCTCGAGGGCCTTCACCGGTTGGTTCCGTGGATGATAATGTCGAGAATGACGATTTCAATGAGGAAGGCGAAGGTGACGGCTACAGTTATAGCTATGGCGACGGCAATGACGATGAGGGCAAGGATGAAGATGAGGAGAGGGATGATGAAGAAGGCGAACAAGAGGTAAGAGACGACAACAACCTAAAACTCAACTGATTGTTCTCAGTTCAAAACTCATGTGAATTTTTTGAAAAGCTGAAATTAAATCTAGGGATAGTTAATTGCAAGCTTGCTGCATCTATTAACGGTCGGGTTTAAATCAAAAGAAGGCCTTTCTGCACATCTCTATCCTTTGCTTTGCCCTACTTTCTCCAAATCTGAGTACCAACTAATTGCCAGGAAAAAGTCACGTCAATATTTTCTATAAATCAATTTGGATAGAATTAAGAGATTATGTTGATTCTTGTTAGTTGCTTGAGTTTGGGTGTTCAAACTAGGGATTAATGTAAAGTAATATGATATTTGGGGATTCTGACCTTTTCTTCTTAAGATGTTTAATCCACCTTGAACATGATAATTTCAAATCTTAGCAAGATGACGGTGATGACTACAACAACAATGAATACGATGACGACATGAAAGACAATAGCGATAAAGCTGGTGACGAGGGTGACTACAACGGCGAGGATGATGACGGCTACTAGGACGACAATGCGCAAGAGGTTCTGTGGTTATCTTGTGGGCCTTCGCAGGTTCATTCTGTGGACAATGACAATAAGGAGGAAGGCGAAAGGCAAAGGCGAAGGCGAATGCAATGGCAACCACGAGGACAAGAAAGAGGGCATTGATGAAGAGGCCGAAGAGGAGGTGAGTGATGGAACAGAATGGCGTACTTGGCTTCTTTTTTTCCTTCAAAACATGCGCGAGATGACTATGGCTAGCAGCCGAAAGATTGTTGATGCCCAATCCTTCCGGTCTCAAGAGCTGATTGGCCAAGCAACCTTAGTTTCTCGTCTCTTTCGGTTCTTATCAATTTCTATTATTTTCCTTTTCAATAGTTCAAATGTTAATTCCCTCCTTTCTTTTCCCTCCATAAAACGACTGTGGTGTGCAAGTGCCCCTATTTATATCACAAAATAGTTTGGATCTTGCTTGTTAATCAATTCTAGTTCTCCATATATGCATCTAATTATGTCAAAATTTCCCCCTGTAGAAGCATGCTTCATGAATGTCTTTGCTGATATTGTTTGAGACTCATCGGTTAAACACTCTATGACACTCAAAAACCATAAAAACGGTACTAATGTTCCTTTTCTAGACCAAATCCTTCGTCCTTTGCCTTTTGGGCAAACAGGAAATTCCACAATTCTTCTTCTTGCTTTTTCATTGTTGATCACATTATGACCGACTCCACTTTGTCTGTGAAGGCAGGCCCAATTAGTCAAGGCTTCTTGTCCATCCTATAGATAATTTCATTGCCGACATTCTTACTTGTCTTTATAGTATATAAACAAAAACAGGTCCATCTCATTGAGATTAAGAAGGGAAAATAACACAAATGGTCCATAAACTTTGATCAATATGCAATGTGATTTATGAACGTTTAATTTGTTCAATGTGGTCCATAAACTTCAATACAATTTATAATGTATTCCCTTAATTTTTAATTTGTTCGGTATGATCTTTAAAATTTTTATACATGTTCAAATTAGTCTCTGAACTATATGAAAATGTTCAATATTATTCCTGGACTTAAAATAATGAATGACAGTATTGAATATTTCCATATAATTCAAGGACCATATTATCTATTGAGCCAAATTTTATGAATTGTTTGTGTCGTTATCCTCATTAGGAAAGGAATTAACGTATTCAATCTCATGTACAATTTGTCCAAGTCGATGTGATGGTCTTTTGAAGGACCAACTGAAGACAGCAATTGAAAAACGCTTGCCTTACTAAAAGAATGAACGCAAATCCATGCAGGGCGGCTTTTAGGCAAAAAGAGAATTCATCAATAATCAATGAAATAAGCAAAAACGTACGCAAAAGGAGAAGGTAGATCAAAGGGCCCATGGCGACAGAAAGTTAGAAACATTGTTTACTGTGCACTTCTCTTTTGCATCCTTCCTCTGATACAACCTTAAGTGGCGGTCTAAAGTAACACAAAAGAAAGGGTTCCGAGAACAAGGCTGCATATGATTCTTTTTTTTTTTTTGGTCGGTAAAGCTTTCTTTCATTCTATATGAGATTAAAAAGAACCGATTTCGTTCAAAATTGTAACGAAAAATGGTGTTGTTGTCCCAAGTGATATGTATTTCGCTCACGCTCTTCAACGTTGGATGAATGTGCACTTTGCATGTGCTCTTCAATATTTGACTTTCTTAGTCCTTTTATTGTGTAATATTTTATTGTGATCTAAACAAGTTATTAAGAAGGTGATTGAAAAGGACTTATAAGTTTATAGTTGTCCCAAGCAATATGTTTTTGGGCGCATGCTCTTTAACGTTGGAATAAGAATGTGCATTTCGCATGTGCCCTTCAATATTTGACTTTCTTAGTCCTTTTATTGTGTACCCAATATTTTATTACGATCGAAACAAGTTATGAAGAAAGTCATCGAAAAGGACTAATGATTTTATAGTTGTCCCAAGTGATATATATATTTTATGTGTGCTCTCTAATATTTGACTTTCTTAGTTGTTTTATTGTGTACCTAATATTTATTGTGATCGAAACAAATTACAAGACTAATAATTTTCTGGTTGTCCCAATATTTTATTGTGATCGAAACAATATTTTATTGTGTACGGTCGAATACGTATGTGGAATTTGCGGTGCAAGCATGACTCATGAGCATGAGCGTTTCTGAAGTGATACATACGAGCCACGAATTTCATAAACCGGATACTCCTTGAAGATTTGTCTCGTGTGAGATGGAGTGGGGTAGTTACACTTCCCATGCTCGATAGTGCTTGAATTACACAAAAGAAGCTGTGATGAGCGGGTAGGTACGAGATCAGCCGCTATCAACTTCAATGTGCAGTTTGTGACAACTCAAAATCCAATTTTAGGACTTCCATCAGTTCATGAATTTTAATGCGAGGATCTTGATGTTTGCACGACCAATCTCTCGCGCTTAATAGGATGGAACCAAATCTCTCTCGACATGCAGAGCTTATCTCTACCATTAATGGTAGTTTTCATCTCAAACCCTCACTGTTAATCCTTAACCCTTCTGGTATTTCCTCCATTACCGATGGATTGAACTTAGCGACCGCTTGCTCTACATCTCTTTCTCTTTGTTTAGTCTTTAGCTTCTTCATCTCCTTTGAAGTTCCGATTCCAACCATTGTTCGTTTGAATCCCCAATTCAGCATCATTTACACAAGCGAACGTCCATGCATTCTCAATTCCCTACTCATCCTATGTTCTCTGCCCAAACCTTTCCCTTTTTCTTCTCTTTATACAGTTTTTTCTGCCATCGCCTCACCATGTCCGAGCCCCTTCTGACCTAATTCAGCCGTTACCTTCGCAATCAAGTTATGGATTCCCATCATCTGAGTGAAGAATCGCGTCTGGCTGCCCTCAGTAGAAGAATGGGACGTCTGTGGTTCGAATATGAAATTGACGTCTGGGATGAACCTCCTCCGACGGAACAGCTGCACGAATGCAGAAATGTGTTAGTAGGTACACTTCTTTCAAATCCTTCTGTCAATATTCAAGCTCTTCAAAGTACTCTAAGCCGAGTTTGGAGGATAGACAATGTTGAAATTACCCAACGTGAAGCTGGTCTTTTTGTCGCAACCTTTAAATTAGCAAGTGAAAAACAAAGAGTGCTAGAGAGTGGTCCATGGAATTTTGCCGGTCATCTGGTAATTCTTAAGCCTTGGAAACCAAATACACCTTTACATTGCTATGATTTTACTACATGCGTATTCTAGGTACAAGTTTTTGGACTACCCCTTGAGTGGTGTTCAGACCAAATGCTCTATAAAGCGGTTAAGAGTGTTGGCAGAGTGATTCAGGTGCAAATTGATAAAAAGGAAGGCACTACTATCCGAGCTGCGCGTGTCCGAATAGAACTTGATCTAGCTCAACCTTTGAAAACAGGTCAATTACTTCGAATAGCTGGTAAGACTTTCTGGCTAGACTTCCGTTAATGAGAGACTCTCATTTTTGCTATTCCTGTGGCCGACTCGGACACCATGCTTCTTATTGTCAAGAAATTCCATTTACTGAAGCGAAAATGACAGGCAAAGAGAAAATGGCATTTGGACAAAGTGGTTAAGAGCAGAGGTCAAGGAACACAAATCCTTATTGGATTACCTTTACGGGATGAATACGATTCTCAAGATACGAAGAAGTGATTCCTAAAACTCCTCCTACGGGGACCAATAAACTCCGGTGTTACCTCCTATAGAAGTTATATCGGTGAAACATCAATTACAAACGATAAGTCCTACTCTTACTCCTCCGCACATCAACAGCCTAACTCCGCATCTCGTCCCGAAGGTCAACAATCTGCGTCTCCCTCGACTAGTGCTATTATACCTGCGGCACAAAAGATGAAAGGAGTCACTGAACTTCCACTAACTATTAAGGATAGGGATACCGATGATCAGCACCATCACAGAACGTCACTTCAATGTAATACGGCTACTCTGTTTCCTCCAATCCTTCCAGTAAGCACTTCCTCGATGTCTTCCATAAAGGTAGCACTTCCTCCCTCACCTGTCCATCAGCAAGGCATTCAAAACCTAATAGTTGGGGATGCATCGAAAAAGAAACAGAAGTATACTAGATTATCAACCAAAGTAGGGATTTCAAAGAAATTTAAAAGACAAAGTTCCCATGACTCGCACATTCCTCTACTTGCAGATCTTGATGAAAATTTACTACTGGAAACTCCTGTTATTTCAGCTGAAGATGCCGGTAAGTGGGTTGAGGTGGCTTTCCCTCAAAAGCCACCGACTGCAAAATGAAGATACTTAGTTGGAACTGTCAGGGACTGGGCTCTCCCCTGACAGTTCAAGCCCTTAAGGCCCTTGTGGTCAAAGAGAAGCCTGACCTGGTTTTTTTGATGGAGACGAAGAACACAGAGGCTGTTCTAATTTGTCTTCAGCGTCGTCTGAAATTTCCAAATTCTCACTTCATTAATCCTATAGGACTTGCTGGAGGACTGGCTATGTTCTGGCAGTCTCATATTTCCCTATATGTAGAAGACTCTAATTAGCACATTTTGGATACTATATGTACATATTCTAGGAAAGGTATTATGATGAAGCTCACTTGCTTACATGCACCAGCGTTGTTCCAATCTCGAAAATTGTTCTGGAATGCACTTCGCCAAATTGCGTCCATCAACTCTCTACCTTGGGTTTGTGCTGGAGATATTAATGAGATAATTAATCAATGGGAGAAAGTGGGGAAACGAGCTGCAAACTCTCACTGCATACATTCATTTAGAGAAGTATTACATGACTGTGCACTCATGGATCTTGAAAGTAAAGGTTGCGTTTTTACTTGGATGAACAACCGTCAAGGCAATGAACTAGTAAAAGAAAGGTTAGATAGAGTGTTGTGCGATCTAAATTGGAGATTAATTTTCCCTAAAGCTGAGGTTTTGGCATTACCTGCTGTGGGCTCTGACCATAGTCCCCTGCTGTTGAGCACAAAAGTTAAACAAAGCAGAAGAGGCAAGCCTTTCTTTTTTGAGGCCTACTGGATTGAACACCAAGACTGCAATAGAACGATAGCTACTTCTTGGGCCTCTGTTGTGACAGTTGGCCGCGATCTGCCATACAAACTACGCCTGGTCAGCTTAACTCTGAATAAATGGAGTCGAAGTACGTTTTCAAACGCCAAATCACAAATCGCAGACTTACAACAGCAATTGCAAATTTTGACTAATCATAATAGCAGCTCACATGACAGAAACTTAGCAGACAGGTTAAAGCAACAATTACAAGAGGCATAGCAGCAAGATGAGCAGTATTGGGCCATGCGTTCTAGAATAAAATGGCTAAAGTGGGGTGACAAAAATACCAGGTTTTTTCATGCAACCACTGTGCAGCGTCGACAAAGGAACAAGATCAGCATGTTACTGGATCACAACCAAGAATGGGTAAGAGATGAGCTGGTTCTCAAGGATATGACTATGGCTTTCTATTCAAATCTCTACAGGTCAGCAGGACACCGAGACTATGGCCCTATTCTGAACCAATGTTCAAGTGTCGTTACTCCTGCAATGAATGATAGCTTAGTTGCAGAGATCACATCAGCAGAGATCAGAACAGCTACTTTTCATATGGGTAAAAATCAAGCACCAGGCCTTGACGGATTAAATGGTATCTTCTACCAAACTCACTGGGATATACTTAAGGATGACCTTATTCTTTCTGTTCAGGAACAGGAGTTATGCCAGTCGATTTAAACAGGACCACTATCTCTTTGATCCCCAAAGTCCCTAACCCGGAAAGCCTAGACCAATTCCGTCCCATAAGTTTATGTAACTATGCTTACAAAATCATCTTCAAAGTCTTGGCTAACAGACTCAAACCCCTCATGCCTAACCTGATTTCTACTGAACAAAGCGCCTTTGTGAGTGGCCGTCAAATCCAGGATAATATCTTGATTGTTCAGGAGGTGCTACACCAACTGAAGACCCGGAATAGAAGGAAACATTTTCAGGCAATTTTAAAAATGGACATGCAAAAAGCTTACAACAGAGTGGAATGGGACTTCTTGAACGATTATTTTCTCGATTAGGTTTCCATCCGGTTTGGGTGAAGTGGGTGATGCGGTGTATTACGACAGTCTTTATATCTATCAAGTTCAATGGAGATCAACTTAACTATTTTCAACCTACACGAGGCATTCGACAAGGTGATCCACTTTCCCCTTATCTGTTCATACTAATGGCGAATCTGTTGTCAACCTTAATATCTCAAGCCATTGAAATGGGTAATCTCAAGGGAATCCAATTGAATAGGTGGTGTCCTATTCTATCCCATTTACTTTTCGTAGATGATGCTATCTTTTTCTTAGACGGGACAACTATGGAATGTCAAAATCTAGCTAACATTTTGAACCAATATTGTTTAGCTACCGGTCGGAAGTCAATCGAAATAAATCGGGCATCTTTTTTCGTAAATCATGTCCTTCCACACTTCAGGACAATCTAGCACACCAATTCGAGAATCCCTATGCTTCATAAGACTGGAAAATACCTAGGCATTAAATCGATTTGGGGTCGGTCTAAGAGAGATATGTTTTCATGGATTTTGGGAAGAGTTAATTCCAAATTAGATGGATGGAAGGACAAAATGATATCAAAAGGTGGAAAAGAAGTCCTTATAAAGAGTGTCGTCCAATCTATTCCTCAGTACGCTATGTCCATTTTTAAGATTCCTATATCTCTGTGTCGATCCATTGAACAAAAAATAGCGAGATTTTGGTGGCAATTTGACAACACAAAGAAGGGCATTCATTGGAGAAATTGGGAGTCCCTAAAGATCAGAAAGGAGTAGGGTGGTCTAGGATTCCAAGACCTAATAGCTTTTAATAAAGCGATGCTTGGTAAACAGGCCTGGAGACTAATCAAATCTCCTTTATCCTTATGGAGTAAGCTTTTCAAAGGTCTCTATTTCCACTCACAAGACTTTAGGAGTGCAGCAAAAGGTAACCGCCCTTCCTGTGGATGGCAGAGCTTATTATTAGGGAGGGATTCCATTTTACCAAAGCTACAATGGTCTGTGGGGGATGGCACAAAGATTAGTATTCGTGAAGATCGATGGCTACCTATGGGAATTCTCAGTGGACCTGCAACTAGTAATGAGCCACGACTAGTGGCAGATTTGATGTTGCCGAGTCTGAATCAGTGGAATGGTCCTCTCATTAATCAGTTATTTGAAGAACAGGTTTCCAAAGAAGTTCTTAATATTCCACTTAGTTCTACTTGCACTGAAGATAAATTAATTTGGACAACTACTCCTCAGGGTCAATATTCTGTTAAGAGTGCATATCATAGTTTATCATCTTCCATTCAGCCATCTGAGCCTATTTGGAAGAGCTTATGGAATCTTAAAACTGTCCCTAAACTCTGACTCTTCATTTGGTCTGTTTGTCATAATGCTGTCCCAACCAAGGCCAATCTTTTTAACAGACATATCAGTTCAGACCCCACATGCATATTATGTTCTCAGGAAGTTCCTGAATCGATCGAGCATCTATTTCTCCTATGCCCCTGGACTAAAGTAGTTTGGTCTCACCCTAAGATCGCTATCAATATTCTTCAAACAGATGCACAACACATGACAGATTGGCTTGCAGCTAGATTTCGAAATAAACAGTTGTTACCTGGTATGGACGTTGTCGCCGCACTTCTCTGGCAAACATGGAAGGCGCGAAATAGGTTCATCTTTACTTGTCAAAAGCCTAATCCATCCTTTGTGGTCGAATCTGCATTAGCTTAGTCCCGATCAACACGGATAAACCAACTTACCTCCTCTAACGCTTTAAACCCCGGAATCAACCTTTCTGCTCCATCTTCTTTGTGGCGACCCCCTGATCCAAGTGTACTGAAAGTCAATATTGATGGGGCTTTTCAGGTTGTTGATACCAAAGGAGCAATAGCTTACATTTGCAGAAATCATACGGGCGAAATGGTGGATGGATATACCTCTCGAGTTACCGCTGCCTCAGCTTTGCAGGTTGAAGTTTCTGGCCTCCTTTCGACGCTGCACCATCTTCGGCGACTCGGCAAATCCAACGATCCGTTGATTTTGGAATCAGACTGCCTTGCGATGGTCGAAGCAGTCGCAGATCCTCGGAAGACTCCATGGGAGGTTCGGTCCATGTTTGACGAAGCGACTGCTCTTCTCCCCTATTTCTCTCGACTGCAGATTAGGTTTGTTCCTCGTACGGGCAACTCGGTCGCGGATTGGGCTGCAAAGGCCCAGTTGGGCGGGACTTTACCTTTGTCTTGGCTCACCTATCCCCCTCCTATCTTATTAGATCTACTTATTTCGGATGTAATGGACGCTGGTTGTAATGTTTCTATAAATTAATTGTAGTTTTCGTTCAAAAAAATAAAATCTCTCGCACTTGCAAATCAAGAACAGGACCCCAATTGCGACAGCAATCGATCAAATCCCAAGATGGCCGGCATATTGTGTCACGTTCACGTGCATGACACATGTCCAAGGTTATGATTAAATCTTATGAGGGTTTTTGATTCACGAGCAGTGCATACAAGGCCACATGAATTTTTCGATGGGCTCGAACTATTGCCAACGCGTCCAATGATGTCGTGTGCGCACATAGCAGCGAACAACAAGCATCGTAGAGGCAAAAACTGAACCAGATAATTCTCTCTTGTGGGTTTGGATTGCAATTGGGCCCTTCTTTTTCCCATAGAAATGTCATGAAACGTTTGCTTGTTAGGAAAATCCCTTATGATGTTTTGAAGATGACAAAATAAATCAAATGCTACTAACATGTTTAATGGTTAAGTAATAGACCATGCAGATGATAGAACATGTAAAGGATATTGTCAAAGTGTGAAGACGCACCGAAGACTGAATGTAACATATGCCCAAAGTATATTCGAAGATTTCCGGACTTCGTGTCAAAGTCTGAAAACTGCCAGACTTTAGTGTCAAAGTATGTTCTACATCGAAGTCTGCTCATTCCGACAAATTCCAGACCGAACGTGAATGATGAACCGAGAAGACGGACTCTATGCTTTGAAGCCGAACCGAAAGACGGGGCTCTATGTTGGAGCTGAACTTATTCAGATGGTGTTCAAACCTTAAAGCTAAATCTGTTCAGAAGCAGAATATGTTCAGACTCAGATTGCAAAGTCTATCGCACTCAGACTCAGATTGTAAAGTCTATGGCTTTCAGACTTTACATCCAGATTCGACAGAACGTAATACAAGCCCAATCATATAACAGCTAGTGATCTGGTTTGGATTCCACATCAAGATTGATTTGATTGACTCAATCTATTTGATTGACAATTGGATCTTGAAGACAAGATCTTTCTATACGAAGAAGCTTTACTTATGGAAACCAAAATTCCGTTTGTATGGGAGATCGGAATCATTTTGGGATTCTACCTTTGTCACTCAACGGCTACCAAATCTTCTAGATACAGAGCTGTCCAATGGGTATATTGGAAGACGATCCTCAAGATATTGTCCAACGGGTAGTTTGGAAGTGGAGGAGTATTTAAGGAGATGAAGGACCGATGAGCAAGTAAGAGATAGAGCGTAGAATTTATAATTCCAAAGTCTGAGCGACCTTCGATCATATACTTGTCTCTTGAGAGCTTAAACGTTTGTGATCGTGAGAGAAATACCAAAAGAGTGACTTAGTGAGATAGTGTGATCTACTACTAAGTGTTTGCACTCGAAGTTGTAATCTCTTGTTGATTTCATAGTGGAATCCAGCCAAGAAGGCTGTTAGCGTGGGAGAGTGGACGTAGACTTGGATTAAGCCGAACCACTATAATTTATGTGTTCTTATTCTCTTCCCTAACTCCTTTGTTTGAAGTTTATTTTATTCCGTATATATATTTGCCAAGATTTATTTTAAACACCTATTCACGCCCCTTTAGGTGTTCATACTAGCACTCTCAATTGGTATCAGAGCCAAGTGCTCGGTTTATAAAAGTGTTTTTACTTTTGAGCTAAAGATCTTTTATGGCTAGTATTTTGACACCAGGACTTATGGAAGGGCAAAGCAACACAAGACCATCATATTTTGATGGAAAGGAATACAACGTGTGAAAGAACAAAATGAAAGCATTCCTAAGATCCAAAGATCCCTTGCAATGGGATGTCGTAGAAAGAGGAATCAATCCCACTACTGTATCTACATCAAATAAGAATGGCAAAGACAAAGAAATCAAACCCCCCGCTCCTATGTCTCGGATGGAGATGTCCAAAAGAGAAGCGCTTGATGCAAAAGCTATTTATTCTTTATATTGCGCCTTGTCTCCTATTGAATATAACAAAATCTCTTCATGTGAAATAGCAAAAGAAGTTTGGGATAAACTTCATGTTACATATGAAGGGACCGATCATGTAAAAGAGACAAAAGTAAACTTCTTGCTCGGTAAATATGAATCCTTCAAGATGAAGCAAGGAGAGTCGATTGGAGATATGTTCAGCCGTTTTATAGAAATTGTAAATGGTTTAGCATATCAAGGTCAGCAAATTTCTACCCCGATGAAGGTCAACAAACTCTTGCGAGGTCTCTCAAAAGATTGGAACCATGTCAAGACATCAATCCGGGAGACTCAGAGGATTATGCCACTCTCCATTGATGAATTGATTGGCACTCTTCAATCCTATGAAGTGGAACAACTCAATGATGAAGATCCCGAAGGTAAGAAGTCCATCGCTTTAATATCTAATGCTGTTTTTGATGAAACAGACTCAGAAAATGACATGGACGACGAAGAACTTGCTTTTATGATCGAGAAATTCAAAAAGCTGAGTAGAAAAGGAAGGAAGTTTAGTGAAAGAAGACAATACAAGCAGAATGGCCAGAAAAGAACAATGAAAGAAGATGATGAGCAAGGAAATTTATGCTTGATAGCACATTCAGAATCGAGTCGACTCGGACACGGACTCGGAATCGAGTCCGACTCGGACACGGACTCGGAATCCGATGAGGAAATCGAGGTAAGCCATTCAAAAATTCCTCTCAAAGTTTCAAAGTATATAAATGAGCTTTGCTCAAATCTCAAATCTTCTCTTAAAAGAATCTTCGAACTTAAAAAGGAAAATTTTCGGCTTAAGCAACAGGATATTTCTCAAAAAGAAAAGTTTGAAATTTTGCAAAAAGATTTTCTACAAACAAAAGAAAGTCGAGATTTACTTGTCAAGGAAAATGATTCTTTGAAGAAAGAATTTTCAAATATTTCGACAAGATTTTCAAATGGATTAAAAACATTAGAGCATATCCTTTCTATACAAGTTCCTTACTATAATAAGTCGGAACTTGGTTTCAATAAGGAAAATGATTCTCTAATTGATTTTCCTAAAGTCAATGAGAGACTTAAACAAAGACCTCCAAAGACATTTTACAAAAATCATTTTCAAAAAGTGTTTGTAAAACCTGTTGGTCGAAATGCCCTCAAATGTTCAAATTGTGGAGATTCAAAACACTTTGAGAAAGATTGTCCTAAAGACTAGAGACCTATTAAGAAAAATTGGGTAAAAATAGCATACTCTACTAACTCTCATGGACCCAAGAAAAAATGGGTACCAAAGAAAAGATGAGTTACTTTTTGCGGGATATAAAGAAGAAAGAAGAAAGAGGATTTGGTAAGGAATTTTTTATTCTCAATTTGATTTAGGCAATAATTCTGATATTCGATATATCCTTGGTTGATTGAGATTTTATAATGATCATATTCCTTGATTTGTTTTATTAAAGAAAGAATCACATGATTTGTTTTTGTGATTTGAGATTTAATTTGATATATGTGATCATTTTTGATATCATGCTTAAAGACAAATGAATTTATTTGGTTTGATTTTATTCTCTTTGATTTTATCGTATTATGACTAAGTGAGAATTTCTTTTTCAAGATATCATTGTGCATAATGTTCTTTCTTTGAATACTTTGTTATGATGAATTAAGAAAGAATATTTGTTTATGGAGATTTTCTATTTTACTCTTAACGAAATGGAAGGATCCAAATTGATGGATACCAAAAAGGGAAATGAGTTGATTGCAGGAAATTCTTTAAGGGAATGATGATTGTGAATCTACGCAAATTTTGGTGCAATCAGAAAATATCTCCTGCGACAATTGGTAATGATTTTTTTAAATCAATGGTATATTTGAAACATATACCTAGGTAAGAGAAATTTTTTTATCCCACCTTACAAATTTCTACGTGCATTTATCATGATTTTGGATGATTGTTTATTATATTGCGAATATCTTCTGTCATAAATATAAGGTATTGCAATTTTGACACGTGACAGAAATATCTATTTTCCTTTTGCAAAATGCATATCTGAAATTTATGCTCAAGGAAATCGCTTTAATCTCAAAAGATATTACTACATATTCATGGATATTCTTGCTATATTCTTAGAAGATATATTATATCTAGCAAGTTTGATCCGCAAATCAAAGGAAGATATTACGTGACATTTTTGCAAAGATTATTATCTGTTATATAAGAATTTGCAGGTCACAAAAGAATCTTCCATATGGATTTTGGAAAACTCAATCAGAAAATCATGGAGATTCTATACTATCTTTTGGAAGTTCAAAGATTCTATTTCTTGTGCAAAGTTTTTGCAAATTGTTGAAGAAATCCCTTATGTGTCGTACGGAAGGTTGAGTAATTCTGAATTTTAATTTTACATATGCTATTCAACTTATTTATTTGAAGAAAGGGCATTATATATTACGTGGATATTATTATAGCTTATTTGTGCAAAAAGTTTGTTAAGTTGATGCAGGTTGACTTCGAGATGAGCTTGATTGAAAAAAATAATTTTTTGCCTCGAATTTCAAATGCAAGTGATCATTGCGGATGTTGTTGCTACAAAGGAAATACTGGAAATATATTCTATTCAACGTGCACAAGCAACAATTGTTTCTATTCGCAAATGTTGTCATGATCACAGGGGGAGAAAGCAAATCCAAAAGAAAAGGAAAAGAATCGTGATCATCTCAAAAAGGCAACAAATTGAGGGGGAGTATTGACCAATTATGAAAAAATCTTTTTGGATTGATCGTGATCTTATTATGAATAAAAGGAAAGGTAAATGTATCAGAATTTGTTCTAAAAAATCCGGTTAATGCATTTTTTATTACCTTTTGTCATTAACAAATCTTTTATTGATATTATTATGACAAAAAAGGTACGTGCATTTTATGATGCATCTGTGATTTTTATTGGATATTTGCTCATATATATGATTGAAGTGAGCTATATTGCATATCTTTAATATTCAATTTACTTTATAAAAGCTGATTTTTGGAAATTGTGATTCATGCAAGATATTTGTTATCATTCTCTATGTGATACTTTTTCTATCATAATCGCTTTTTGATTATGACAAAAAGGGGGAGAAGATATGAATATGCATATGTGTTGATTGGTTGATATTATCTATGGCATAATATTGAGCTGAGATTATTTTTCTATATATTGTTATGCTCAATTTATTTGCTATCTTCTGATATCCTTTGATTTAAACTAATATTTTTAAAAGTATGTTTACAAATCTGCATATTCAGAGATTGTTTTGTCATCATCAAAAAGGGGGAGATTGTTAGGGAAATCCCTTATGATGTTTTGAAGATGACAAAATAAATCAAATGCTACTAACATGTTTAATGGTTAAGTAATAGACCATGCAGATGATAGAACATGTAAAGGATATTGTCAAAGTGTGAAGACGACCAGAAGACTGAACGTAACATATGCCCAAAGTATATTCTGAAGATTTCCAGACTTCTGTGTCAAAGTCTGAAAACTGCCAGACTTTAGTGTCAAAGTATGTTCTACATCAGAAGTCTGCTCATTCTGACAAATTCCAGACTGAACGTGAATGATGAACCATAAGACAGACTCTATGCTGAAGTTGAACCAGAAGACAGACTCTATGTTGGAGCTGAACTTATTCAGACGGTGTTCAAACCTTAAAGCTAAATCTGTTCAGAAGCAGAATATGTTCAGACTCAGATTGCAAAGTCTATCGCACTCAGACTCAGATTGTAAAGTCTATGGCTTTCAGACTTTACATCCAGATTCGACATAACGTAATACAAGCCCAATCATATAACGGCTAGTGATCTGGTTTGGATTCCACATCAAGATTGATTTGATTGACTCAATCTATTTGATTGACAATTGGATCTTGAAGACAAGATCTTTCTATACGAAGAAGCTTTACTTATGGAAACCAAGATTCCGTTTGTATGGGCGATCGGAATCATTTTGGGATTCTACCTTTGTCACTCAACGGCTACCAAATCTTCTAGATACAGAGCTGTCCAATGGGTATATTGGAAGACGATCCTCAAGATATTGTCCAACGGGTAGTTTGGAAGTGAAGGAGTATTTAAGGAGATGAAGGACCGATGAGCAAGTAAGAGATAGAGCGTAGAATTTATAATTCCAAAGTCTGAGCGACCTTCGATCATATACTTGTCTCTTGAGAGCTTAAACGTTTGTGATCGTGAGAGAAATACCAAAAGAGTGACTTAGTGAGATAGTGTGATCTACTACTAAGTGTTTGCACTCGAAGTTGTAATCTCTTGTTGATTGCATAGTGGAATCCAGCCAAGAAGGCTGTTAGCATGGGAGAGTGGACGTAGACTTGGATTAAGCCGAACCACTATAATTTATGTGTTCTTATTCTCTTCCCTAACTCCTTTGTTTGAAGTTTATTTTATTCCGTATATATATTTGCCAAGATTTATTTTAAACACCTATTCACCCCCCTCTAGGTGTTCATACTAGCACTCTCACTGCTATTTTCTTTGTGCTTTAATTTCCCACATTCTCAAGTATCTCCGATCCACGCACTCTGAAGATCAACATGACGGTTCCTTTGTTGCCGAATCGTTGGAAGCAGCCATCGCCTGCATTTGTCGAGACCCCATGGGTTGATTGGTAGACGGATTTGCGAGATTAGCACATGCTAGCTCGGCCGCGCAGGTGCAGTGCATAATTACGGTGGAAATCCTAATCTTCCTCTCCCTTTCCGCATGAACTGAAGCTTCGTTTAAGTCTTGAGTCCGACAATGCAGATATAATAAGAGCCTTATCAAGCACAAATCAACTGAACTAGGAAGTGCAATGGATGCACTAATTGGGAGAGTATTATATGATGTTGAGTTTTTCAGGCCTTAAGTTAGCCTATTGCAGCAGGGAGTCCAACAAAATAGCTGATTAGGTTGCCAAAGCCTAATGAAAGAAAAGTCATAGTAATTGGACTATTTATCCACCTCAAGCCCCTTGGAACTTGATTTGCTCTGAAGTTTTAAACTTGTATTCACTAAATACTTCTAAGGGAATGGCATTTACGTTTTCAGACCTTGGAAAAAAAATCATTCTGATTGTCTCTTCAAAAAAAGTTTTGCACTAGATTGCCATGGAGTTTGCTAGATTAGCCAATAAAACAGCCCCATAAAAATTTTAGTGACGAAACTAAAACATCGTGGAATGACATTCCTTGAGATTAATGTCAACACATTTTGCGCGTACACACATTATCATAAGGAAATGGATTTACTCAACTGAACAAGAATAGAATAACACTGAGAGCAAAGACCATGCAAAATGAGTCTGACCAAATATCTTGCACGCACACCAAAATCTGCATTAGTTTGTTGTTAAAATCATGCAAAGTTAAGAGTAACCTCTATATTAAATTGACTATTAAAATTGATAACGTTGCACTAGATTAAACCAAATGCACTTTGGCTAGCTAGGGCTCCTCAAGTCCAATGAGCCAAACAAATCTCGGAATTATTGTCTATTGGAGAAAACCTCCTTATTTGTTTTGAAGTTGACAAAACGTTTCCATCAGTCTAGTTTGAAGACTTGCAAACTCTTTCGTCAAAGTCTGAAAACCGCCGGACTCAAGTTTTAAAGTCTGCCCTCATTAACAGTTTCTAGACTGACGAATAATATTTATCCAAAATTGAGTATTTATTCAAGGATTTGATTCGAGCTACTAAAGAAGTTTCTCATGGCTGGAGATAGCATCTCAAGATTTTTACGAGTAAATTGGATTCGTTAATTGGCGAAGTATACTTGGAAAGATCTATTTATGGAAACCTAGATCCTGATTGTATGGGCGAGCATGATTGGTGGGCTATCATCACATTCCTTAAGTAACTCGAAATTTCCCTAATTGATTCTGTCCAACGGGAAGATTGGAAAAACTCTTTTGGAAGGTGCCAACGGACATGAAGGCATTGAGGAGTATATAAGGAAGAAGTTCTAGTTATTTGAGTGTGTGCGTGATAGAAAAATTCCAAAGTCTAAAACTCCTTGTTCTTTGTTGATTCAATTGTTGAGCGAAAACTTGTACTCAAAATAGAGTTGAGACATTTGTGAGACCTTGAGAAAGTATAGCAAAGTCTCTACACTGTGAAATCAATGACGTGATACTGTAACGACTCTTTTGATTCATAGTGAAATCCAGCTGGTGGACTGTCAATGCGGAAGAGTGGATGTAGACTTGGATTAAGCCGAACCACTATAAACTTTGTGTTTATTTTCTCTTATCCCTGAACTTCTTATTCATGCTTACTAGTTGTTCATTTATTTAAAGTTGGAATCTGTCTTATGACCAACATTTTCTAAAATCAAAATATCTTTTTAAGTCCTGCGAAAATTCTCACATACAGCTATTCACCCCCCTCTAGGTGTATTCTCTAGCCCTTTCATTGTCAAGATTGATTTCGAATGAGGAAGATGTCCCAACAAGTCTTGCACTTCGTCTGTTTGCATTTCTCTGGCCTAGAGTCGCACCTACCGTGTAATTCTGTCTTTTGTGGCGTTTGATCCTGTCGCGTTTGTCGTGTACATCCAAAAGCCGAAGAAAAACAATGAGATCAAATGAGTTGCTAGGTCGACGTGTAAGCTATCGCTTAATCCGTCTAGAGTTTTCATTTCCTATGTCAATAACTTTCATAATAAACGAAGATGAGATCTGCATAATGATTTGGTGTCATCTTATAGGCGGCAGTATTCAATTTGCGGCCAATATATATCAAAGATCTTTATATTAACTTTATGTCTTTTATTGTGTTCATTTATTGTCAAAATGTACGGTCCTTGGCTTGATGGACAAACCTACGATATGGAAGAAAAATCATGTGTAAAGATATGATCGTTTTGAGAATACAAACATAAATTGTTATTATAATGGAAAGATGAGTGCTCTATATAGAATGCTCGCTGATTTTATTGAACTCAAATTGGGAAGTTATCAATAGTTAGCCGGTGAATTTGCTATATTAACAATAGAAATGTAGGCACGAGTGTTTAGGGAATTCTTTCATAAAAGTTTGAGATCGAAGTTTCCATTTAGTTTTTTTTTTTTTTTTGGAAATACAAATATAAATCATAAGTCTATTATATAAATGTCAATATAGTTTTGAACTTTTCAATTTGACCAATTTAATTATAAATATTTCAACAATTTGTCAATATAGACTTTTTGGCTAATTTTAACCGAAACCAGTAAAACATACATCATTCTGCTTGGTATAGTTAGCTACTGGCAAGGGTTGCAGGCCTTGCCAATTGTAGGGAAGGCAATTGCTAAGGTCTGGTAAAGGCTTCAAGCCTTGTCCTCACATACCACAATGGAAAAAAAAATATGAAAAATTAAAAATAATTGTAAAATTATTCACATTAGTACCGAATAGTATCTATCGTCAATTTTTGGTCAACATTGATTGAAAGGATTATATCGGTAAATTGTCAAAAGATTTATAGTTTAAGACTGAATTGGTGTTCATATAATATGTTTAGGATTTTTTTTTTTTGGTAATATTCCCCAATAAACTAAAAGCGTAATAAATGGATATACACTATATTCCTTTGATTAAAAAGTGCAATTAAAATATAGAGGAAATGATGATTAGAAAATCGCATCATTTGTTAATATTTCCCAACTTTTCTTTTTCAAATACTGGGCAAGTCTAGAGTTGAATATTAGGGCGTGCAATGAACAGAGCAGAAACCAAGACCCAAGGCAAGGGCGACGCGAGCAGAGGCAGATCGGGAGGGGAGAGAGGAGATGGTGGGTCTGTTCGACATACTCGGCACACTGGTACTCCTCGTCACTCCCTCGCCCGGGACGTTGGCGCCGGCAATGGCCAAGCCGCCCTCAGCGTGAGTCCTCTCTCTCTCTCTCTCTCTCTCTCTCTTTTCTGTGTGCAAGATTAGTAGCAAGTTTACTGTTTGTCTTGATACGATGGAACCCAACATTGATCGGGAGCCGTGACGGTGTGAGCTGATTTTCTGGATTTTGCAAAAAGAAAAATGGGCTAGACTAGATGTGATCGTAGATCATGCGAAATTCGACACTTTTTATGATTTAATACATATCAAATGCATGTCTCGCTGAAGAGGAATTTTGAGGAGAATCATTCATTCAAGCACTCACCATGTATGAATATTTTTCCTTTGTTTTTGCTTTTGGAAGTAATTGACTAGACATAGGGTGTAGAGAATGAGTGAAGATTAGCTCATCTTGGGTGAATTTTACCTGAATCCTCAGATACTGCTTTTAACTCTGCTGATTGATAAGAAGTTGATTTATTCGATTTGATTTTGCTTGGGGCTTGGATAGGCTGTGTACTGCTTCCTAATCACCAACTGAAGGTGGCCATCCTCCAGCTCCACGTAATTGATCTCAAATCCTTTGTGTTGTTTTGAATGTGAACTTTAAAACTGAAGTTCAACCCATCTCAGTGTCTTCCAGGCTTCTTCTCCCTTTCTTGTCTTTTTAAAATGGGCTTCCCTTTCCTCTTTGATTTATTCAATCGAATTTCATTACTTCCAGATTGTTCGTCACTTACAACTCCGTTCATATGCCCTGCACTTGCTTGTAAAATAGGTAGCCCAGAACTACGACCGGGTGATCGCCACTGATGCGAGCGTAGTCCAGCTAAAATGTGCGATGCAGCATCCGAGGGTCCATTACGTCCACACTCCAATACCCATCTCCAACGACGAAATCATGACCTTAATTTGAGGTGAAATATCAGTGGATTTAATTACGGTGGCTCAAGCGGTGCACTGGTTCGACCTACCCAATTTCTACTCCCTCTTGACCCGTTTGCTTCGGAAGCCGGGAGGTTTGGTGGCAGTATGGTGCTACAATGGCATTGAAGTGAGCTCTACATTTGATCCGGGCATGAAACGCTTCCATGAAACTACGCTGCTCTTTTGGGACCCCAACATAAAGCACGTATCCGATGGTTACGAGAAACTTCATTTCCCGTTCGAGAGTGTGGGGTTGGGGTGTGAAGGTGAGCCGCTGCCACTGGATATACCAAAGGATCTCTTTTCGAAGGGTTTCTGAGGGTGTTAAGGTCATGGTCCGCAGTTACTACGGCTAAGGAACGAGGTGTTGATCCGTTATCCATATGCAGTAATGAAGCTACGATTCACATCTAGACTATCACAAAATCATCGACATATTTAAATCATTAATAGAACCTTTATCGCGGATGATTTTTCACTTAAACCATGACCAAACTTCTTGGCTATGTTTTCATTCGCAATCATTTAGAACAGAGCAAATTTAGTTCGACCTAGCAAAGGATTATGACCTGGGATGATTACTGATCGGATATGAATAAGGCAAACACAGGTACGGCTTCTAGGACGGGAATCAATGAAGCAAGTAGAAATGATCACTTTACGAGGTCTTCGGTTGTGGCGACTGCGAGCAGCGGCGAACAGAGTGTCCAGGGAGTAGCAGTGAAATCAGGAATCTGCAACGGAAACTGCGGTTGTCCGTAGCCTGAGAATATCGGAAAAAGTGAATTGATCAGTGGAATCCAAGAGAGGTCTTTCGCGCGTTAAAGAAGAAGATGTGGATTTATCCGAGAGGGAGCTTCCGAGGTGCTGCTCCATAGCCATGTCGCCGTTAATGAAGAGGAGCTTCAGAAGTGAGGATAAAACTGTTGGAAATACAAAAGAAACGAGAAATCAGTGCGACGATTGAATCGAAAATCGAAAATAGAATATCCGATAACCTAGAAAACTTGGCTTCAGTTTCGTTGCCATAGTCCAGTAAGGTAGAGCTTGAAATGACAAATTTGAGCTCAATGGAGCTCCATCTATGGCTGTTTTCTCCTTGTTTCAAGTCAGGCATTTCGTCGTACACGCAAATCGTGCCCCCGTCACTGTGCGTGCTGAGTAGAGGAGTGAATCGGGGGGAGCCGCTGGTTGAGCATGACGAGCGCGTGCGCCGAAGGAGGCCAGGCGACGCTGTCGGCGGATGCGGAGGCGGAGGATCGAAAGCGAAAGAAAGAAAGAAGTTATCGAGGCCGGGCTTGTTGAGTCTTGAAGCGAGCTGAGCTTGTAAAATTTTGGGCTTGTTTTTTACTTTCCATGGACTAATGCTTTGGGCTGAATTGTTTGAACTTTTATAACAAGGCTTGTAAGACAAGACACTCTCAAGGTGAGCTTAAATTCTGATCCTTGGCATGGGCCGGGTTATATGTATATATGCTATCTGTGCGAAAGGCTTTGACTGTCTTCGAGAACCGAGTTTTTTTTTTTTTTTTCTAATATCATTTTGCAAACCAAATGTAAAGTGAAAGTTACTCAGACCTATGTTACATAAGATAAATTTATGTAAACCGTGAGTAATTGTCAATATGGCTCAGGAACACGGGCCATCTTTCTAACTGGTCCTCACCTTAATATTTTTGAAGGCATCAACTTTAATGACTATAAATTGAAAGCTGCACCTGCGAAGTTGCCTATATGCGTTTTTCTATTTATCGCAAATGGGGTCAAATGCAAATATTTAAAGTATAATTTTTTCTAATAAGGATCTTACCAAGGAATATAAAACATCCACACATAAAAAAATTGTCATTTTCAATATACTGTTTTTCTTATATTATACATAATCAATAAAGTCACTTTTCATTTGGTGTGGAATGATTAATAAGTGTCTAGAAAGCACTCGATAACAAAAATTTTCTAATAATAATCGTTGATTGGTCGTTGTAGCACCTCCTGTTCATGACTCCGAAGCAAATTTTAGAGGATTTTTTTTTTATTTGTCCAGAAGTTCAAAAGAAGATTCGGAACTGGTGTTGTCTACATCGCCAGAGCCATGTGAAAAGCGCGAAGAAGACGAAACTCCATGTGCTCTTGTGATGAAAATGTCCTCCAATTTATTCCATAACTTTATTGACTCTGAAATTTCTACATAGACACAGCCATGTGAAAAGCACGAAAAAAGAAGGAACTCCATGTGATCTTGTACTGATAATGTCCTCCACCGTCCATCAAATTTGTTGACTGTAAATTGGACGTGACTGTAAATAGGATGCTGCACCTGCTGCGAAGTTGCTCACACGAGTCTTTTATGACAAATGGAGTCAAATTCAAATATGTGGAATGCAGTGTTTTTTAATTAGCATTAGCTCATTAGTTGTCTTCATTTAATGTATAGTCGTTGGTTTGGTGGACAAACCTAAAAAAATATAATGTTTAAACATATGATTATTTAGAGATTATAAACACAATTTGTTATAAGATTGGGAAGATGAGTGATTTATAGAATGCTTGATGATTATGTTGACTTTAAATTGGGAATTTAGAAATAGTGATTGATTACTTGACGAATATCAATTATCATAAATAACTCTTTTGTTTATCTATAATCATATACATTATTATTGTTTATTTAGATTTAGGCATGGTTTCTCACGGATTAGTTCGACGAGGTTGAATAACCATTGGATTTGTTATATTAAAAGTAAAAAAATGTAGGCGTGGAATTATTGGGAATTTTTTCATTAAAAGTACAAGATTGCACTTACCATTGGATATTCCTTTAAAATGTAAAGATAAGCCTCAAATGTGTTTTTTTTTTTTTTTTTGGTAGCTGATAAGTTCCAAATATTGACACGAATGGAATTGAGCAATTTTTGCATTCACCTAATTTACATAAGCTATCTCGTTATTTGAGTCCCTTGGAGGTCTACTGAAGTCGATGGTTCACATGAATCGGGTGCACCCCCAATAACTTTTAAATGTAATAGATCAACGCATATAAGTAGATAAGATGTCTCATGTCGCCACATGTCTAGCTACCACAACTATATGTGTGTTTTCCCAAAGCTATTAAAACTCATTTCTAAGGATAGATATATGCCAATATACATTCATTAACCACGTTTGTGAGAAGCTTGTAAAAGGATAAACAACTCATCTTATTATTTTCGAGATCTGTGATTATATAATATTGTGTATTAGTTTTCATACATTAGATTAAATCTAGCCAGTTAGTCGGAAATAATATCAAAAGATTTAAATACCTATTATATTGGTACCAATTCAGTTTTGAAGTATAAAATGAATTTATACCAATTAAGTTCATTTGATCAATTTTGATGGTTTTAATTGGTGATGGGCTTAAAGGCCCGTCCGCCCATGCTAGGCCCAAAAGGCCCGGCAGACGGGAATAGGGCCCGTGGAGGGGGAAGGTATAAAAGGGAGGAGAGAGAGAGAGAAGACACCTCTTGGCAGAAAAGAACGCACGTCTTCTCCAACGCTCTCTCTCCCTCCAAAAAGGAACAGTAAGCAAACGGCGACACTGTCTTCCCTTCAAGGCGTCATCGGATCGAACAAGGGACAATTTCTCTTCCTCTATCGGCGTCGGTGTCTAATCTGTGGCTAACAAGGTACGCTCGAATCCGTGGTGTGTTTTACGATCGGTGATACGTGTTATTCCCGAGCTTTGTCTTTCGCATCGATTTAGGGGTTCGATTTAGTGTTGAATTCGGTTTTCGGGGATCCGTTATTCCCAACATTGGTATCAGAGCCCTAGTTCATGTTTTTCCCGACTTGTTTGACGATTTTTGATTGATTTTTCGCGAAAACCTTCGACCGTACGGATCGGGGAGAAAATCCCGACACCCGAGCGCTGTTCGGCCATTTTTCTGAGTTTTCGTAAGTCGAAATCGAATTCTGAAGGCACTGGGAGAAAGGGCTCGTCGAGACGAGTCCGGCGACATGTCGTGCGCCGCCAGACGACGCCGCATGCGCCCACACGCGCGGCTAGAAGCCAATGCGCGTGGGTGCCACGCGCGGCCAGAAGCTGCTGCGCATGGGTGCCACGTGCCCGAAGCGCTGGCATCGGCCAGCACGTGTGCCACACGCGCCGGCGGCGAACCGGCACATGGGCGCCGACGGCCGGCGAACCAGCACGCGCCGGTCGACGGACCGATGGGTGCCGACGTCATCATGACGTCACCCAACGGTCAATAACCGTTGGGGTGACGTCATCGATGACGTCAGCAATGACGCCGGTTGGCTGGGCGGTCACCGGCCGGCGACTCGACCCAACCCGAACCGCGACGCCCGGCACGTGCCGGATGACGTCTGCGTGACGTCAGCCCGCGCACGCGCGCGGCACGTGCGGGCGGTTCGAGCGAACCGGCCCGACCGGTCCGTTCGATCCGACCGGTCCGACGACTTGACCGTTGACCCGTTGACCGACCGTGACCGTTGACTTTGACCGTTGACCGAAAAAAAATATATATATATATATATTTGTTTCTTTTTCAATTATGTCTATATGGGTTATAGGTAATCCATTTTTTATTCTGCATTTGTTGCATGAATCATGGAAAATTATGTATTTTCCATTTTGTTTATTATGGATTATAAGTGATCCATTTTAGTTCTGCATTTGTTGCAGGAACTATGATGCGTTACGCACGGATACCTGCAATCCCGAGAACGGACGAAGGAAGAGCTAGACTGAAAAGGCTGATGAAAGAGTTAGCTGATTATCGATGGCTTGATGGTGATTTAGTATCACACATAGTCAAGGTCAATCAGATGATACAGGAAATCATCTGGAATGGTTATCTTATGCCGGATTTTGAGAAGGTGCCGGCTTTGATGAACACTCGTCCACCTGAATGGCAAGCAGTGTTAGATCGGCTATGGGAGGTCAACGTGATCCCGAATTATAGGAGGCTAGTGGAAGCTTTTGTAAGAGAGTACTATAGGATTGAGATGACCAAAACTTCAACCCTTAGATTGAGCGCCACATGTCGTAGAGTAAATGCGCCTTGGTGGCGACATGAAAGCTCTCCAAAATTTTTTCCATGGTTGGCAAATGTGCCTTCAAATTTCTCAGATATTTTGACTGATAGATTAGAAGGGACTTTCCTTAATTATTTCTTAGATTAGTTTGAGATTTTTCTGTGTGAATATCTCTTTATATGTTGATATTTCTTTTTGGACATATTACTTAGTGTAATGAATTGTTGTATTAGTTGAAAGCATTATCATTTTATTGGATGTCAATTATCTGTTGCTTTCTGTTAATTGCTGATTACTGTGGGTAGTTAGCTATGGGTAGTTATAGAAGTTTTTGTAACTTCATAGAATTTATTTTGCATAAGACAATTATATTAATAATAGTTTTAAGTTGGGATTTTTGGAGAATGATTGGAAACGTAGTGACCTTTTGATTCTGAAACCTTACTTGAAATTATTCATTGATATGATGGGTCTGTGCAAATAGGGATGCATAAATGATAGGCATTAATTATTCGTGCATGTATGTCTGATGTGTTCAGATCGATGTTTTCAGCAACTAATAACGTAATTGCTGATATGAACGGCAACAATTGTAAGATATTGAATATGAAGATTCAATATGTGCTGGAAAAGCAAGAAGCATTAGAAGCTCTTGACCATGTTATGGAAGATCTTGAGGATGTTGTGCGCCACCTTGAGCTGGTAGAGGACCGCTTAACGGCATGTGAGCTGAAAATAGATATTTGCAATGCTAGTTCTAGCTCAGAAAGGGCTTTGAGCTCTAAGCGCAAGCGTATTGATTCGTTCAATATGTGGGAATGCAAAAGATCAAGTCCTTATTGCAAGAGATCAAGAGTTAACCAACACAAGAGAGGAAAATGTCCTCAAGTGAAGAAAATGTCAAGGGTGAGATGTTACAACTGTGACAAGAAGGGTCACTATGCTCGCGACTGTCGTGAGCCAAAGAAGGTAAACACCTCTTGTACATTTGAGAACTTTGCTTATGTGTCAAGTTCTGCATTATTAGCTGAATCCAATCCTTTGTGGACTGTAGATTTAGGAGCAACAAACGATGTAGCGAAGGATAGAGGATCCTTCGTGGAATTCCGACGAATACCAACTGGAACTAAGTGGATCTATGTGGGAAACAACTCCAGAGCTGAAGTTAAAGGGATTGGCACTTGCCAATTGAACATGCGCGGTGGACGCAATTTGTTCCTACATGATGTTCTAATTGCTCCGGAGATTCGTCGAAATTTAATGTCTGTTTTAGTGTTGATTAAGCTTGGTTTTAGTGTGAACTTCCGTAATAACGGTGTAGATTTGTATTTGGATATAAACTACTATGATTGTGGTAACTTTCTAGATGGTTTTATTGTACTAAATGTTGACTGTGGTGATGTCAATATATGTTATTCCCTTGTTTCACGTCTTCTACTTCATAAGATAATGATGTGAATGTGTGGCATGCTAGACTTGGTCATATTGGCCAACAACATATGAATAAACTAGCTAAAGAGGGCTTGTTGGGCAACATTGAAAAAGTCGATTTGCCCATATTTGAGCATTGCCTAGTAGGGAAAACGACAAGGAAACCATTTGGAAAAGATAAAAGAGCTGAATTTCCTCTGTATTTAATCCATTCTGACGTCTGTGGTTCAATGAATGTGAGAGGAAGGCATGGGGCTGTTTATTTCATCACCTTTATTGATGATTATACTCGATTCGGATATGTCTATTTGATTTCTCACAAATCTGAAGCAATAAGTTGTTTCAAAAGGTTTATGAACCTGGTTGAAAATCAATTAGACAAGAAAATAAAAGCATTTAGATCCAATCGAGGTCGAGAATATTTATCTGATGAGTTCAGAAAATTATGTGGTGAAAAGAAATAGAAATACAATTGTCTATTCCATATACTCCTCAACAAAATGGTGTTGTAGAGAGAAGAAACAGAACCCTACTGGAAATGGTTAGGTCCATGATGGCGTATGCTAACTTACATATCACTTTTTGGAGTGATGCGTTGTTAACTGCTGCCTATATACTTAACCGGGTGCCTTTTAAATCAATTAGTTCCACTCCATATGAGTTATGGACAGGTAGAAAACCAGACTTAAGTTTACTTAAGCCATGGGGTTATGCTGCCTATACTCATATGTCCTCTCACAAGTTTGGGAAACAGAGTCCCAGATAAAAGTAGAGTATTTTAATGAGATACTCCGAACACTCGAAAGGGTATGTGTTCATAGGTGAGCAGGAAAGTGGGAGAATAACTGAATTTGAATAATGGGATGTCACATTCTTAGTGGATGAATTTCCTAAGAATGGCGAAATAGGGAAAAATTACTTCCTATTTGAAACCTTGGATCAAGATAATGATATTAATGGAGATCGTCCAAGTGGGAGTAATATGAGAAGTGATGAATTGAATTCAACTCATTCTCAATTACAACAACATGATGAGACGACATCGTCATTATCTAATCCGAGTGGGAGCATAATTGGAAATGATGTGCTAAGTGTACAATCTCCCATACGGCGAAAAAGTCGCCAAAGTATTCCCCGTCGACGTTTTGACATTGAAGGGGAAACTTTTATGATTGCTCCGCAAGATGAGGATGAGCCGAGAAATATTAATGAGGCTCTTAATTGCCCTAGTAAGGAAAAATAGATTAATGCAATGGAAGAGGAAATGGAGTCAATGAAGTCAAACCAAGTCTGGGAATTGGTTGATCTTCCAAAAGGACGCAAAGCTATTGGGAACAAGTGGGTTCTCAAAATAAAGCGAAAGGCTGATGGCTCGATAGAAAGCATAAAGCTCGCCTTGTAGCGAAGAGGTATAATCAACAGGAAGGAATTGATTATGAAGATACATTTTCTTCTGTAATGAGATTTACCTTGATTCGCATAATTCTGGCAATAGTGTTTGGTATGGATCTTGAGTTACATTAAATGGATGTAAAGACTGCTTTCCTCAATGGAGAATTAGAGGAAGGAACATATATGGAACAACCTGCTGTTTTCATAATGAAAGGCCAAGAAGAAAATGTATGTTGACTTTGGGGGTCGATATATGGCCTTAAACAGTCATCAAGACAATGGTATATACGTTTTCATAATGCCATAAAGGCATATGACTTTACAATGATAAATGATGATCATTATTTATATATATATCAAAAGATCCAAGGATCAATTTGTGATCATATCATTATATGTTGATGATATACTAATTGCCGGAAGTAATATGGAGTTTGTTCATACTGTCAAGAGTTGGTTGTTTTCCAACTTTGAGATGAAGGATATGGGTGAGGCTGCATACATTCTTGGAGTTAAGATTTCAAGAGATCGTTCGAAGATCGTTGTCTCTTTCGCAAGAAACCTATATAAATAAGGTTCTTGAACGATTTCGTATGCAAGATTGTAAACCCATAAACACTCCTATTGCAAAAGGTGAAGGATTGAGCCATAGACTGTGTCCAAGGACTCCACAAGAGAAGGAACAAATGAAACATGTTCCTTATGCTAGTGCTGTTAGAAGCTTTATGTACGCTATGATGTGTACAAGACCTGACATATGTTTTGCAGTTGGAATGGTGAGCAGATACCAATCCAATCCAGGTCAAGCACGTTGGAAAGCCGTTAAGAGAATATTGAGGTATCTAAAGGGAACTGCTGATTATACGTTGAGTTATTATGGGAATGATCTGCGACTCTAAGGCTATTCTGATGCTGATTGGAGAGGAGATTTAAATGAAAGGAAATCTACCTCTGGGTTTGTTTTCTTACCGAATAATTGCACCATATGTAGATTATTGGATGTTTGGCTTAAGAGATTATTGGATCATTTAGGTGTTATTGGAAGTGCTGTAGATTAATTGTTGGTTAATTATGATAGCCAAGCAACAAAAGCGTACACCAAAGATCCAAAATATCATGGCAAGACCAAACTTATAGATACCAAGTACAATCTTGTCAAAGATATGATTGCACGAAAAGATGTGAACTTAGAGTACATACTACGCATAGAATGGTAGCAGATCCTATGACAAAGCCAATACCTAGAGATGTGTTTTGTGGCCATATGAAATCTCTAGGATTACGTAGAGTCAGATGTACTGGATTGTAATTTCCCTGAAGTGTTGACATTTGATGAATTTGTGTTTTTCATCATTAATGCCTATGAATCTTTGTTTGATCTTTATGCATCTTAAATGCTCAGTGCATTACATTTAGTTGAGAAAGTATGTCGGACAGATATAAGATTAGCCCACTAACACGGGTAATCGCCTCTATTTACTGTGTGATAAATAGAGATGAGACTGTTTTTAAGCTTATTATCTATGTGATAATCGAGAGCTCAAGCTTAAAACACGTATGTCGCCTTAACTAGGTGTTAAGATGAGGACATAATACTTACTATGTCCGAGAGTAAAATACCCCACATATTTTACTTTATCTATCTATGATGCCAGATTTGAGTTCTGATGAATTTTGTGAATGAGTAGATACGTGAACTCAAGTTAGACATTGAGTATGTCTGAACTATCATCTATACGATATTGAAAGTGTAGACATACGTTCCATGGGAAAGGAGTTAATACCGTAATACGTATTTCATACTACGTATGCATGAGACGACCAATAAGAGTGGCAAAAGTTTGATCTCAACTTTTTATGTCGTGTGAGACTCTTGAGGAAAAGAGTTCCTCAATTTTTTAGTCCCTTCATGACTTTTACTTATTTTTAAGATTTCTATTTAGTGTTTGCTATCTTAGGATGTTGCCAATGGTCATGAGTTTGATTCGATCTAATGGGACATTTCTAGAAAAGCAAGCTGAACTGAAACTGAGAGTTTGAAGGAAAGAGGAAGATCGATTTTGGAGAATCACATTGTAGTTTTTGTATTCACTAGTTAACCAATTATGACTGTCTTTGTGATAATCATAATTGTGCATACAATATATATATATATATATATATCATTGTTTGAAAGAGATCAAGAGAGATATAAATGTGATCAATTAATCTAGGGTATTACATACTAAATCTATTTGGAGTGTGATGCCCATTATGAGCTGCTATATATTCCTAACAGATGTATAGCAACGAGCTCTCAAAGTATGCTGGTCGCACGGATTATTCACCGGTATGAATGTTGAGAATTCTATTCGGCCCACCATGTGCGAGTGGGAGATGATGGTTTTAATTGGTGATGGGCTTAAAGGCCCGTCCGCCCATGCTAGGCCCAAAAGGCCCGGCCCACGGGAATAGGGCCCGTGGAGGGGGAAGGTATAAAAGGGAGGAGAGAGAGAGAGAGAGAAGACACCTCTTGGCAGAAAAGAACGCACGTCTTCTCCAACGCTCTCTCTCCCATTCTCCAAAAAGAAAAGAAGCAAACGGCGGCACACATTTTTCTTCCCTTCAAGGCGTCATCGGATCGAACAAGGGACAATTTCTCTTCCTCTATCGGCATCGGTGTCTAATCTGTGGCTAACAAGGTACGCTCAAATCCGTGGTGTGCTTTATGATCGGTGATACGTGTTATTCCCGGGCTTCGTCTTCCGCATCGATTTAGGGGTTCGATTTAGTGTTGAATCCGGTTTTCGGGGATCCGTTATTCACAACAAATTTTAATTGGAAATTGCTGATATGGACACGGCTATCTTATGTGACACAACCGACGCTAATGTTGATATTTTTTATAATTTTTTTTGAATTTTCTATTTTGTTTTTTCTTTCTTTTTCTATTCTTTTTTATTTTTTTGAAGACAACCTTTGCTTTTCCATTAATACTGCCGCATCATGTAGCAAAGATGGGGCAATTTTCTTCACCGTCTTCTTTTTCTTAACATTCTCTCCTGCAAGACCCTTTTTAACCTACGAATTCAACAAGCTCCACAAGACTGCTGTAAAAATAAAGATAAATAGAAGTGGACCCATAAGCATTTGGAGTTCTGACCTTTCGATACGACATCAGGGGAGCAATTAGTTCCGGCTCTGGTCCAGTCCTCTTGTTCGCAACGCTTGGCCACGAGCCCGTCGTACTCGACCTCTTCAACCTGGTCGTAGATTGGATCCTCGGTCTTGATCTGCACGGCGGACTCGGCTCTTGGGCCGCCAGCACGGAGGGCCTTGAGGCACCGCAACCCCTCCAGACATGTCGTTGAGGTTTTCACCAGCCCCAACGAGGGCATTGGGCGAGGGCCGCCATGCTCTCGTCGCTACAGCGAGGGAGTTGCGGCCCTTACCGAGAGCCAGGGGGCTGTGATGCCCTCGCCGCCGCCGAGGTCGGAGGGTCGGCCATGTCACGCTAAGACCGCTATGTCACGTAGAATGATTAAAGTCAATATTGACAATTTTTTGGTCAAAATTGATTAGATAGACTTAATTGATATTAATACATAAAGGTTTAAGACTAAATTATAAAAAAAATATTTGATTATTGATTTGTAACATATTTTATAAATTCCGGTGGAATTTGAATTTCCACCTCTACCTCGGCCTCCTCCATGTCCTCGCCTTGATAGCTTCCTTAAATTGATGAAGCGATCCGACTTTACAATGCTTGCTTGGGATTTGAATTAACAGGCTTTTGATTCATTGTTTGCTCACGTATGTACAATCAACCCATCAATCCTCGATCCCTGGAATCGTGTAACCAAATCTTTCGGTCAAAGACCTCAAGAATTTTTTTCTAAGACTCGCACATCTTGGAAGTCTTCATCGTTAACCCTTAATTGTTTGATGATGGTTTGGACATGATCCAAATATATCGAGATTGATTCAAAGTCATTCATGTGTAAGGGCTTGAAATCACCTTAAAGTGTTTAAGTTGCACCTGTTTGATACAATCATCATCTCTATAGGAGTTTCGCAAAACATCTCACGCTACTTTTGCAATCTCCTCAAATATCATTTCCTTTACAGCTTGAAAGATCGCGTATAATGCATACAAGTCTTTCCTGCTAGACTCCAATAAATCGTCCTCCTCCTTTCTTAAAGCATTGAATGCTTCAGCATCAGTCATTGTTGTAATATTAACACGGAAACAATAAGCTCTTATAAGTTAAGTCAATGCAAAAATATCGAAAAAATAAACTAGAAATAATAAGATATGAGATATTTATGTGATTTAATTTGAGCATCGATATCTATATTTACGAGAATAGTCATTTACTAATAAAAGAATTAAAGTTATAATTATTCATTTATTTGAGTTTTTTAACGTATAATCAAAATGTTCATAAATAAATAACTTAATTGTACGCAAGTTCACAGCACAGAAATCAGAGTGTTCACCCCCAAGCAAAAGCTTTTCTCGCACCACTGAAAATCCAAGAACGTTGCGTGTTCTTGAGTTTTTCTCTTCTTCGTATTATCTTCCTTTTTGTACGGCTTCTGCAGGAGACAGCGAGAGGACAACTTCTTTTCTTTCCGTGGGTCCCTCACGCGGTCGAACCTTTATTGACCGAACACTACCCAAGAATGGCGACGTACACCTCTTTCTTTCCTCTTAGCGATAGAATTTTTTACCCCATAAATAAATAAATAAATAAATATTCGTAGAATAAATGAAACCCTTATTTTGTTTTTTAGTGCCCATGTCTTCCCTTGCTTTCTTTTGCACGGCCAAACACAAATCCAACGAAGAAGAGCTTCTTCGTCCGGATTCTAATCCGATGAGACAAATCTTTCTCCACAAATTCAATTTAATAAACTGATATCCGAATTCAAATTTGAAATATTACTTTAACAGTCACTTCAGTATAATCATTTTATATCAAATTTTATAAATCTTGCAATTTGAAAAACATACTAGTTATTGAAATTTTTTTCGTTTAGCTTAATAAGTTATAATTGAACGCAATTGGTAGACGTGGAATGGCTAATAAATGCCTAGAGACCATCCGTTAACAACAACGAGAACCTCTTACAGTCACCTCCTGTTCATGACTTGGAAGCAAATGCTAGAGGATTTTTATTTATTTTTTAATATTTGTCCAGAAGTTCAAAAGTGAATTCAGAACAGGTGTTGTCTACATCGCCTGAGCCATGTGAAAAGCACGAAGCAGAAGCAACTCCATGTGATCTTGTAATGATAATGTCAGCCACTTTATTATTTTTAAATTCATCAACTTTATTGACTCTGAATTTCCTACAGAGATAGAGCCATGTGAAAAGCCCGGAAAAAGAAGGATCACATGAAATCCATCGACTTTATTGACTCTGAATTTTCTACGGAGAGAGAGCCATGTGAAAAAGCAAGAAAAAAGAAGGAATCCCATGTGATCCTGTCATGTTAAGGTCCTCCACCTTATCATTTTAAGTCCATCAACTTTATTAACCGTAAATTGGACGCTGCTGTGAAATGCAGTATCTTTTTTAATAAGCACGATGTTTAACTAGCGCTCCGAGAGTACCGATTTAATCAAACATTTACACAAAGAAAATTTTATTATTTAGAAAGCACGGCCTTCCTCATTTTATACACATATAGTGCATTGAGGATGTAAATATTTATTTTATTAACTATAGCTAACGAGTGTCCAGAGAACGCTTATTAAAAGGATCTATCTACTATGATCCTTCTTCGTGCGGTTACAATATTTCCTGTTCATTATTTGGAAGCAAATTTTTCAATTATTTTTAAGTAAGGCCACTTCTCTTTAGGTTGGAAATTAATGTATTATCAATTGATGTTAATGTCTGAACCGATCTTATGGACTCCAGATTAGATCTGAGTACACCAAAACTCTTAGAATCTTTTGGTCAACTAAGTCAATTTTAATTTTCCAAATCGATTGGTAATTGGCTTATAACTCGAGTCTTTATAAAATTAATTTTATAGTCAACTGTCCTCTAATAAGTCTTAGAAAGTCTTCGTCGTGACTTCAAATATTAAACTCGCGGACTTGCATCGAGATCTGCAAAACATCTTCGGCATTTTGCGAAATTGCCTACAACCGGTACAATGTGCTAGATGAAAAAGTATCTCAAGAGTGCCTTTTAGAGAGAGAGAGAGAGAGAGAAAGAGAGAGAGAGAGAGTGAGGGGTGGCTCCGCTGGGCGTGAAGCGAGCTCCTATGGCGACATCAGAGACGGGAACCAGCACCAGCAATCCATTAGGAGGGGAATACCAGGTATTCCTAAGTTTTAGAGAACCCGACACTCGTCATGGATTCGCCGACGTCCTCTACCGCGACTTGTCTGAAGCCAGGATTCATGTTTTCATCGATCACGAAGAGATTCGACCAGGTGAAAGAATTGATGGCGAACTTTTGCGAGCGATCAATGACTCTAGGCTCTACATACCCATCTTCTCCCCAAAATACGCTTCGAGTTACTGGTGCCTACGCGAGCTTGTGATGATGGTGGAGAAGTATGACTCTGGGAAAGATGAGAATAAGAAGGTGATATTGCCCGTCTTTTATAATGTGAAACCTGATGATGTAAAGCTGCGAACCACATTGTATGAAAATGACATTCAGAAATTGGCGCAAACGATGAACGATAAGAAAAAGAATTTCAGCTCTGAGGATGCGAATACATGGCGGCAAGCGCTCAAAACAGTTGGTGCCATCAGCGGGTTGGACTTGAAGAATTTTACAAGGTAACTACTTATTTGTGAATGCAAAAGTCATTTTTCACTATTGAAAGGTAGATCTAACAAAAAATCATTAATCATATTCCACCTCCAGTTTCCCAAAATTGAAATAAAAATTCTCATTCTTTTTTTTTTTTTTTAAATTTTCTTTTTACATCATGAGATATCCAAATTTTTTTCTGACCTAGTAGAATTATTATGACTTTATTTTTTTACCTAATTTTCATTGTATAAAAGATTGGCTTTGCTTCATCCTTTTTACACCAACTCAATCTGTATATGTATTAAGATTTCTAATGTATGATAGAGAACTTTATCATGGAACTGAATGCAATTGCAAAGTTCTTTTTCACGTCTAAAGAAATAAGTAAATCTCATATTGCTGTAACTCATCACGCATTTATATTTTGATTCTTCTACTTAATTTAAAGATCAAACATTTCTTCCTCGATTCCTTCAACTTAAACTTGTAATGGAATTTCATGTTAGTGATTTATAACCTTCCTGAAATTTTGGGGGTCATGTTGAATTTTTGTCGAGTCTTTTAGTCCATCTTATTCTAGTCCCGATTCGATTTGTGCCCTTTTTTATTGGATAAATTGTTGTTGCAGCTGACCCATATCAAAAAAAAAAAAAAAAAAAAAAAAATCGCCTCATAATCATTAAGATATATATATATATATATATATATATATATATATATATATATATATGTGTGTGTGTGTGTGTGTGTGTGTGTGTGTGTGTTTTTGTGTGTGGTAACCCATATGATTACTAGGTAGAGCGACCATCAAAAGTAAATCAAAGTAAAATTCTTAAGGGATCGTGGGGAACACGTACAAGTATTTCGAGACATTTTATGGAAATTAATTTTTATTGTTTTAAGTGAAATAATAATGTGGTGATAAATTCTTAATGTCCTTGAACCCGATGAACATTAAAGAAAATGATCTCGCAAAATTAAATGCGGTTTAGTATTTTTATTTCGGTAAAAAATAAAAACACTTTTTTCTTACAATTTTTTCTTATATTGGTTTCTACGGGGTGGTTCTTTCTTAGAAACAATGATAAAGTATCAACATTAGATTCCTGGCGCCATCATTTAACTGAGTAACTTCTTAACTGAGCAATATCTGCCTTTTTGATTAGTTTATGAAATCGATCTAAAAAAGAGAAGTGAAAAAGGCTCGTTGTAAGTTTGAATAGGAACCGCTTATTTATATACTCCCTTTCTGTTCTTCTGTATTTTGTTTTTGTGCAAGAATTGTCGATCTCGTAACATAACAATAATATATTATGATTATATTATTCGTCCATATTTTTAACGTTTCCATGGGAACAATGTTTACGATAATTTGATTAAAATTAGTCGACTTAGTATATGGTTGGTCAACATGCAAGGAAACGAATTTGTTACTTTTTCTCAGTCCAAATTGTTTGACTTTGTGGCAGCGATGGCGCTCTAAGCAAGTCTGTTGTTAAAGAGGTTGTGAATAGGCTCCAAACGAGACAGAGAGAAGTGACCAAACATTTAGTTGGAATGGAGGACCGAATAGCAGAAATAAACAAATTATTAGATATCAACTCCGGTGGTGTGCGGCTTATTGGAATTTACGGGATGGGCGGTATGGGTAAAACAACACTTGCCCGAATAATCTACAACCAATTGTGTCCTCGCTATGGGAAATATTGTAGCTTTCTTGATGATGTAAGGGAAATGGCAAAAACCAAGGGCTTAGTCGAGCTACAAAAACAATTATTGTTTGATATCTCTGACTCTAGAGCGACTCACGAAATTGTTAACGATGATGAAGGGATCAAAGCAATTGAAGGAACAATTTGCAACAAGGAGGTACTAGTTGTTTTGGATGATGTCAATGACAGCAACCAAATCCAAAAACTAATCGGAAGGAATTCTTTGTGTCCTGGTACTAGGATACTTGTTACCACTAGGGATAGTGGGGTTCTGAATATCAGAAGAGTTAATTATCAATTCACGCCTTATGAATTGGAGGGGTTGAGGGATGAACACGCACTTCAACTTTTTAGTAAGCGTGCCTTTGATGACAACTCTCCTCCGGACGATTACAACGCTCTTTCAAAAGACATTATCTGTACTGCAAGTGGCCTACCTTTAGCTCTTCAAGCAATAGGTTCATTGCTTTTTCATAAGGAAGACAAAAAAGCATGGAAAGAGATACTACAGCAGCTACGCAATAAACCTCAAGATGATGTCATGGGAAAGCTAAGGATTACCTATGATGACTTGAAACCCCATCAACAAGACATATTTCTTGATATTGCGTGCTTTTTCATCAATGAAGAAAAGACTGAGCCAGTCTTCATGTGGCGCGATTGTGGGTTTGGCCCTAACTCTGCTATTGATGTACTTACTAAGAAGTGCATGATAAAGGTTTTAGACAATAATAAATTTTGGATGCATGATCAGTTTAGAGATCTTGGAAGAGAAATTGCTAAGGAAGGGCATACTAGGTTGTGGGATACAACCGACATCATTCACAAATTACGTTCAACAGAGGTAAAGTATGATCATATTTGTATATAAAATTGCTTAGCTTGTTCTAAATTGAGGATTCACGTTTTTGAATTGAGAGTTACTCTTCTATTTCATTTTCTCTTCTCTCGATGAAATAAATTTGTGGGATATTGACAAATTCTTGCTCCTGCTCCTCAATGTCATTGGCAGGAGAAGCATAGCGTTCAAGCACTCTATTTTCGACGGCAAGAAGAAGGCCATTCTATAGATGTCAAGGCGGAGGAAATTAAACGGTTCCCGCGTCTACGGTTTCTTTGGTTGACTAACGTATGCTTGCAAGGCAACTTAGATGGCTGTCTTCCCGAGTTGAGGTGGTTTTATTTGTCTGGAAACATGTTTCTCCAGGGCGATGATCGACCGTTTATGCCCAATTTGCATCTACAAAACAAGGTTGTGTTGCATACTCGGTACTATGAGTGGACAGAAGGTGCGGTCAAGAGACTACTCAAGGTATGTTAGAATCCCCCTCGTCTAATTTTCTCATTCATTAAAGGAAAAAAATTTGATGAATTTACTGTCTAATTTTCTCATTTAGTGAGAGGATCAAATGACAAACGATACAAGTTGGGAGCCCAAATCCATATTTATTTCTTGTATAAACATCTAATTCTCTGTCCTGATCTTTCATTGTCTTCTGTAGGAGGCAACGAAGTTGAAGGTTCTCATCATCGATGTAAGTTATTCAATAAATGGGTTAATAACCTTTTCCGAAGACTTAGTTTTAGAGAAGTTGCGTATTTTTCTATGCCCTTCTTTGAAGATTGATCGCTCTATCAGAAAACTGAGGCAGTTGACTTACTTAGAATTTGAGAATTGTGATGCACTTCGAGAATTGCCTGAACAAATTGGCGAACTAAAGAATCTTCAGCACCTCGCTTTTATAGAATGCAAGAACTTGAGAAAACTCCCCGACTCAGTTTTGGAATTAGAGTCGTTGACGGAGCTGGTTGCATCTGAATCGAGCATTACAAGATTACCTAGGCCAATGAGCAAGCTTACTAAACTCTGTAAACTGGATCTAAGTCATTCCAATAAGATTCGAAAGTTACCGAAGCTCCCTAGAAGTTTAACCACTCTGAAGTTTTCATCTCTCTCATTGCGGACTGTCCCAGACGTCTCAAACCTTACAAATCTAGTTGAACTGGTCCTCTCAGATGACCATTATTATAGGAGCAATCCTTCAACTACAATTCAACCTTGTGACTTGCCAAATATTGGGAGGCTATCCAATCTGAGAAAGCAAGTGTTGTGTCTTTTAAATGTCCGCGCAACATCTGTAGAGTGGGGTTCCTTTTCTCTGCTAGAAGAACTTTGTCTCTTTGGACTAGACTTGCAAACGCTGAAACAACTTCCATCAAGCTTGAGAGTTCTACGGCTCATGAGGACTCAAGTGAAACAAATAGGACTCGACGGGCTTCCAAATTTGGAAGAGTTGACTATCAAAAGTTGCGAACCCGTCGCAAGTATATCCATTACATCAAGTTTGAATAAACTCGGATATATTGAAGTGGGTTCTTGCAACAAGCTAGTTGAAGTCCAATTTCGCGGCATCTTAAAATCGATCAGGATCATATCTTTTTGCGAATGTGAATCTTTCGAGAGGTTGGTTTGTCTTCCACTACAAGCTCCCGAGTTGACTGATGGTCCGAGGAGAGTGTCCCTTGTCTCAAGCTCTCTAAAGATGCTTCAAAAACTGGACCTACAGAGCTGCCCTGGGCTACAAGAGATTCAATTCGTTGCAACGTTGGAAGCATTGATAGTACTTTTCGTTCGCCGTTGCATTTTGTTAGAAAGGTTAGGCGGTTTGTCAAACTTGCCGAATTTGAACAATTTACGAATTGAATCGTGCGAGAAACTACAGGTTGTCGAGGACATTGACAAGTTAGAGCGTTTGCAGAATTTGAACATTTCTAACTGCAGATCAATGGAAAGGATTATTGATACATCAATCTCAAAAATACCAGAGGAGTGCCAGATAACGATATTGAATTGTGGGCAGTTACTCGACACTGGCTCAAATGTTTCAAGCATCACTTGGGAGTGTTACAGAAAGATGATTCTGAATGCACAAACACAAGCGTCGGACTCTGCTATTGAAACAACTTTTTCCGAAACAGGGGATCCTCTATTGGAACAGGTACACCTTCTTTTTATTCACGGATCATCACTGTTTCTTCTACATTATTCGCTTTTTATTTCTGCTTTATTCTAGTAAAGAGAGACAATAAAATGATTCTAAAATGTGCAACCATGGAAAATCTCATTAAAAATTCCCATCTTACTAGGAATTTTATTTGTTATACTCGTGTCATCTTTGAAAGTGAGGTCAGGGTTCTTACATCACTCACCAACTGATCGAGAATCTTATACTCTCCTTCCTATTTGTGCTTTTAGTTCAATCTGTGCTTCTCACAATTACTTAAATGACATGGCACCTATTTTTACCCCAAAAAATTGATGATGAAACTTTATGACTTCTTTTTTCACTTGATAAAAATCAATATGGTGCAATAGGATCATGCAATCTAACAAAGTCAAGATATATCATAGAATTAAATAAGAAATAGATTCAACACACTCCAATCTACTTACCCTAGTTCAAAGAGTGGTCCAAATCCATGGGAAGAGTAGCTCAGATATCACTACAAACCAGGAGATTCTAACAGAAAAAAAATAATCTTTTGATTTCAAGCTCCAATTCCACCCAATCCTCATCGAGTGTTTTGCTTAACCTGTAATGTTGCTTTCTCAAACTAAAACTAAGAGAGAACCTTAACAATTCCAAGAAGAAACAACATGTAATAATGCCAAAAAGATTTGAAAATAGGGTTAAAATGCATCCTTTGCATGTCCTCAGCTCCACTAGGTGCTTGGTTGAGCCATGGTAGTAGGTCCTGGCTCATGGCAATTAAACTCGACCCATTATGGCTTGACTCATCGGTGCCTCTGCAGGCGTCCGGGGATTGACCTACTGAACGCTCATACACATGTAGATGCCTGTCTGCATCCCTTCACTTGAATCCAAGCTGACTTCTCGACAAACCTCCACATTGGCTCAAGTTTGCAGCCTAGTCACGGTCGTGATTTGTCAACTTACATTGCTACGATCTCCCAAGGCCTTCCCTGGGCTGCTTAAGTTGGCATCATCTGGCCATGTCATCGTGTCATGTCATATGTCATATCATTCATCGTACATGCTATGTTATCACCTATGCCATGCCATCGCCATGTCATTGTCATGTCATATGCCATGTCATTTAGTGTCGGCCACACTACCCCTTCCCCTTCTTTCTCCGTCACTATTTTTGGTCTCAGTCATCGATGAAATTATCGTGTCTCGTAACAAAACCTTCCAACTCGTATCACAAACCACAAGAGTAACAACATGACAGCTTACAAATCCACCACGCTCTAGGTCCTGCTTGACTTGGGTCTACTTACCAAATTACTACCACACTACGTGAATTGCTCTCCCTATCATCCCAACGGGCTACTGTAGGACCCCTTCCATGTATAACAGGCTGATCATATAAATTACCAACAGCGTGTGAAAGATCAACTCCAGTACCACACCTACACATGGCATATACCTCTAACAATGAACTATACTAGCTTGTGAAATCTGATATATATGCTCCACCTCCATCCCGATGTATGGTGACAACGTAAATGATGTCTTAGACATGTGGCTAGAGGGGTATCTACAAATCTTACCAGTTACATGTTGTGGTGCTTCGAACTTGTCTCACGTTACTCCTCTGAGTCATTCTCAACATTCCGATTTTCCTATCTTTTCGTATCTCTATATGTGACACCTCCTCTGCTTCTCCCAAATTCCTCTATCAGATTTCCTTATTTTCTTAACTGATGTCAAGTCTTGGGAAAGTCATGAAGAAGTAAATTAACGCCTAACGGTTGCTCCGTCCCAATTTTGAGGGAATGAAGATATGCAGGTTTGTGAATGCTGCTTGATTCTAATAGATTTATGTTCGATTGATGCTTTAGAAAGCATTCTTATGGTGATTAAGGGTGGGGAAAACCCCTTATGTTGATTCTCGCTAGGTGCTTGCGTTCGGGTGTTCAAACCCAGGATTATTGTCGTATGATATTTGGAGAATCTGTTTTCTTCTTTAAGACCTTAGATATGATATTTTCAAACCTCCCTTTCCTCAGCAAGATGATGGTGGCGAGGATGACGACAACCATGAGCATGGCGGTAGGAAGGATGATGACGATGAGGACAATGAAGACGATGTTGAGGATGACGATGACGAGGACAATGTGCATGAGGACCATGAGAGCGATGAAAGTGAGGATGATGAGGTCAACAGCGTGCAGTCATCTTGCAGGTCTTTGCTGGTTTGTTCTGAGGACGATAATGATGAGAATGACGATGTCAACAAGGAAGGTGAAGGTGAATCCGACAGTGACAACAATAGCAAGGATGACGAGGATGAGGACGATGACGATGAAGATGACGGCAAGGATGATGAGGACAACAATTTGCGTGAGGTTTTGCAGTCATCTCATGGTACTTCGCCAGTTTATTCCGTGGGCGATAGTAATGAGAACAATGATGTCAACGAGGAAGGCGACAGCGATGAGGACAGGACGAGGATGAGAGGGACGATGAAGAAGCCGAAGAGGAGGTAAGAGGCCATGACAACCTAAAACTCACCGGAAATGTGTTCTTTGTTCACTATTCGTGCTAATCTTTTGAAGGGCCGAAAATAAATCTAGCAAGAGTCATTGCTCTAGCTCTCGAGCTTGCTGCAACTAAAAACTGTGATTGAAGAAATTGATATTGAAACTGTCAGTTTACAATCTAAAGAAGGGCTTTCTGCACGTCGTCATCCCCTGCTTTGCCCTACTTTCTTCAAATCTGAGTAATTACTGATTGAGAGAAAAAAGAGAGAGGTTAAGATAGGACTTCTCTAATACAATTCACACATACATCTTAACAATCTAGTGTTAAGATCGGCACATAAACACGACGACATAGAAAGTTAAAGTGAAAAAGGGAAATGGGGACACATGATTTATCCTGATTCATCTTTAAACTCGGGTTATATCGAGCAGAAGATTCTACTACAATTAGCATCTCCCACCTCTCCCTTATTACCCTTAATTATAAAGAAAGAGATTAATTAGAAACAGCAATAGTTAATCATGGGCTCAACTTGTCAAAAAAAAAAAAAAAAAAAAAAATCATGGGCTCAAACTTAAACTACCAATAAAATATGAGCTTAAATTTAAAATGCTCTTTACGGCTCGGGGGTGTTGTCCTGGCAACCCCTACCATGGCAGCCCCCTCAGACTCCTGTGGCCTCTTGTCGATGAGAAGTAACACCCACATTCTAACAAGAAAGCCCTCCTAAAAGCCAAACATACAACTAATAACGCAAGTTGGATTGGTTAAAAGTTTCGGCTTGACCAGCTCAAAGGACAGCCTTATTTTTCTCCCTAAAATCGTCCTATACGTTCATCTAAGTGTCACGCCTAGTCAAAAGTTTTTATTCTAGGAAAAAGAAAAACACTCCCAGAGGTCGCCTTTTTTTTAGGTCATGCGTTTGCGTCTCTATAGACCCTTTCTCTCTCTTAAACACAAGGGCTTTTCTAGGTGTTGTGGTTTTGGTTGCTGTTTCAAGAGTTTCACAAGGATCATGTTGGAGACCAGAAAATTCACGAGAAAAGTTAATCAAAGACTTAAGCAAAGAAAAGGGTTTAGTTGAATTACATGCAATTGAAGAACGTGTACATGTGAGATTGACGAAACTCCATGAACATATAACGAAATGCCTCTGACAAAAGGACAATTGTCCTTTTGAGAGGGTACACATCTTATAGGCAACCGAGTGTGACGTCCTCAGAAGCTCTTGAAAGTTAACATGAAGGCGAATAGACAAAAGGACGAAACTCTGAAATGAAGTAATTCCATACATATATGACTGATAGGAAAATCATTGATCAAGACATGATTGTTTATGAGAAACCGAAAACACAGGCTTCCTGATTTAATTCCATATATAAAGAAAGAACATATTTTTATCTCATGGTATCCCCGTTCGAATTCATTCACAGTCTAGCGTAAACAGATCAAGGTGAAAGAAAGAAACCATGCGACTCTTCAAAGGTGAAGCCGCTTCAAACTTTTTATTGTACCCAACTCAATTTGAGACTAGAAATGTACCGTCTGTTTTGAGAAAGAAATGGAGTGAGTTTGTTTGGGATTGCATTAATCTTTACACGTTATTAGTTCCCAAGCGCGTCGAAGCTCCGGCCAAAAGACTTGTCCATTTCCTTGGCCTAATGGATCCCTCTTGCTAGTTGTTAGCATTTCCATTGGTTTTTCCTTCTCAAAAGGCTTCTGCTACGTGTCCTAGGTTCCACAAGCTGTCGAAGTTGGATGAAGGCAAAAGGAGTTGCCGGAGCAGGCTGGCCGGGCACAACGAGCGGGGGCACAAATCACATGTAAGTAACTGATGGGGGGCCAAAGATTCATTGCTACAGATCCTGCTTTGCTGATCTCTATGATTAAGCTTTAATTAGGAGGAGCTAAAAGTAAAAATAAATTTTAAAAGAACCACTAGAGTTTGCATTCAGATTAATTTAAAGTATTAGTAAAATGTCCATCTAATCTTAGGAATTTGGAGTTTTTTCTTTTTCTTTTTGTCTGTCCTATCCCTAACGATGATATCTTCCTCCAATTCTTTAACCCCTCCGCCGCGTGCTCACTGGCTCCCCAATTTGGAGATGAAAAGCAGAAAGTTGGACAGGTTCTATTATGGGACAAAAAGGTTAAAGAAATTAAAAAATAGAAAATTAGACATGTGCCAACAAAAGATACGTTCACATGTCAATTCCAAGAGGCTCCCATGGTCACCACCAATGAGCAAGACCTTACTATTATAATTATAGAACCGGCAATGCTAGGGACCAGTAATCGGGAAAAGTACCAAAATAGTCCTAAACCTTTTGTATTGGTACCAATTCAATTCTAAACTTTTTAATTGGACCAATTTAGTCCTAAACCTTTTCATATTGGTATCAATTCAGTCAATCCGGCTAATTTAAGCCGGAAATTGCTGACGTGGCCGCCGGCGATCTTACATGGCGCCACGTGGACAAATTATATATATATATATATATATATATATATATATATATATATAAAGATTTTTTAAAATATTTTTTTATTATTTTATTATTTTTTTCCTTTTTCTCTTTTTTATTTTTCATTTTTACTTACCCTTGGCCGGCGAGGTCGCTGGCCGGCAGCCATCATCACCGGCCACAAGGCGGGTCGGGCGAGGGGCCCCGCGCCCTCGCCGGGCCGATGAGGGCGCAGAGGCCCTCGCCGGCCAACGGGCGAGGGTTTCGCCCTCGCCCGGATCGGCGGGGGCCGTTGCCCTCGCTTGTGGCCGGTGAGGGCACGGCGGTCCTCGCCAGTGGCCGGCGAGGGCGAGGGGCCCTCGCCTCGACCAGCTTGTGGCCGGCGACGGTCAGCCAGCCAGTGACCTCGCCAACCAAGGGTAAGGAAAAGGGAAAAAAAAAAGAGAAAAAAAAGGAAAAAAATAAAAATAAAAAAAATTAAAAAAAAAATCTGAAAAATATATAAAAAATTATAAAATTTGTTCACATGGCGCCACGTAAGACCGCCGGCGGCCATGTCAGCAATTTCCGGCTTAAATTAGCCGGATGGACTGAATTGGTACTAATGTTAAGATTTAGGATTAAATTGGTCAAATTAAAAAGTTTAAGACTGAATTGATACCGATACAAAAGGTTTATGACTATTTTGGTATTTTTCCTGATAGTAATCAATTATGATTCTTGATTCATATCATAAAATTTAATTCAATTCAAGATCCTAACTGTGAGTATTTACAAGGTGAATCAATGAAATACCGAATTGTAAGCAAATTTATGGATTCATCATTGAAATTATCAATTCAATACATATTTATTGATTTTGTCGATTCACATTAATTAAATTTCATCTATCAAATGATGTACTTTTTTTTAAGTGAGAATTTCTAAATTACACACCGGCCAAACATGATACGGCATATAAACTTTCCTTTTGCATTCCAATCGTACACTTACCATTGAGATATATGTACCTTTGTTTATGGGCACTTGAAATTGGAATACATTTACCTTTGATCATGAAAATTTATCCAAAACTTCTTGTTTTGCAATTTTTTCACTTACTTTATATGTGTCTATGTAAGAAAAAATAATTTTATCAAAGCATAAGATTTGATCATTTTCGATTTATGATTCATGAGTTTGAAATTTTGCTTCATGATTAATATCTCAATTTGACAATGATTCTTTACGGTGCACTTTAAGGTATAAACTTTTGTGGATTAGATCATTATTATCTCGAATGTGGTTTGTTATGTACCCAAAAAAGTCGCGTCGCATTTGCACTGGATCGCTGGTAGGAGAGGAAAACAAAAAGGCGACACTTGATTAGGGGCCCGTTTGGTTCGGCTTTTGGGGAATGTATTTGCCAAAATGCAAATACCTTTGGGTGAATGGGGTTTTCCGAAATGCAAATATCGTTTGGTAAAATTTACATTGAGATACAACTTTGGCCAAAATACCGTTTGGTAAAATTTACGATTGTAAATGGCTTTTATTAAATAAAAAAAAAAAAACATTTGTATTATTTTTTGAAGTCCGGCCACCGGATCGCCGGATCCGGCGGCCGGATCTCGGCGACCCGGATGGCGGGCGCGACCCAGCGACCGTCGCTGGGTCGCGCGACCCCGGCGACGGTCGCCCGAGGTCGCGCAGCGAGGTCGCGCGACCCAGCGACGCCGCCGAGGTCGCGCGTGGCCGAGGTCGCGCGACCCCGGGGACGCCGCCTCGAGGTCGCGCGACCTCGGCGACGCCGCTGGGTCGCGCGACCTCGGCGACCGTCGCCGGGTCGCGCGACCTCGGCGACCATGCCGCCGGTCGCGCGACCTCGCGACCGTCGCCCGGGGTCGCGCGACCTCGAGCGACGCCCTGGGTCGCGCGACCCAGCCATCGTCGCCCGAGTCGCGCGACCCGACGTCGCCCGAGGTCCGGCGACGGCGCCGGGTAGGGCGACCCTCGGGCGGCGGTCGCCGCGCTTCGCCGGCTGGGGACCTCTCGGCCGGCGGTGGTCGGCCTCCGTGCGTGTGGTTTCCTCGCCCGATGAACAGTACCCTCGAAGATGAACAAAGTATCCAAACTTGCATTCTCAAAATACAACTTCCCAAAATACCTCCGGACCTCCATTTGGCTAAGGGCCCTTAGAGTCACTTGGAGATGCAATGCATCTTGCCAAAGTCGCTCAAAAACTGAACCAAACAGGTTTGCATTTGGCTAAGGGACTTTGGAGTCCAAATGCTCATCCCCAAAGCTGAACCAAACAGGCCCTAGATTGGCTCCACCCTTTTCGAGAGCTTTCACATGCATTTTATGAAGACTCTTCAATTTTCTAATTACATTTATTCTTCCGATGTGGTTTTAAAATCCTCATCTCTAATAATATGGTAAGATGGGGGACGAAATAATATAGCAAGATCAATAATTAATTCTTAAGCATTTTGGCCCCTTTGCATCTTATTTGGGGTGTAAGTTTAAAGTTTAGCCAATCAAATAAAGACAAAATAAGAACAAAGGTAAAGTACAGATTTTTCATGCAAGTTTTACTGTTAGTTCATTTTGGTCCTTTAACTTTTATGTTTTGTAACGAAGTCGTCTAACTTTCTAGATTTGTGCGATTTAGTCTTCTAAGTTTTGTTATGTAAAATTAAGTATTTCATTTACCCACTGTGATTAATATTTTAATTTAAGATCTCTTTTTCTTATTTTTCTGTTTTATTTTTTGCTCATGTGGCGCCAAATTAGCAACTTGTGTCATTTTCTGTCGCATAACAATGTCATGTCATTAATTGACTCGATAGTTTAGTTAGGGTGGTTGATTGAAGGATTTGGTTGGACAAATTGTACTTTCTTGACTTATTTGTTCGGTACTTTGCTATTTTTGAAACATGTGAAACAGTGCCAACTTTTAAAGAACTGCATCTTTTAATGTTGGGATAAGTGTATTTAGGGTTTTAAAAATTGTCATGAAATTGCCATTAAGTTCTAAATTTTTTAAAAATGCAATCAAATTTTAAAACTTAAAAATATGCAATAGAGTCCTCTTGTCGAAAAATACAATTAAGTCCTAAAATTTTCAAAAAGTACAATCAAGTTATAAACTTATCAAGTTTGTGCAATTAGGTCATTCTATTAACTCCTTCCAATTTGACTAATGGAAAATACTAATAAATTTTAGGACTTGATTGTACAAACTTGATAAGTTTTACGACTTAATTGCACTTTTAAAAGTTTCTAAGACTCAATTTCCCTTTTGTGATATGATTTAGTACTCGATTGTACTTTTTGAAAGTTTTAGAACTTAATTGTACTTTCATGAAATGTTTTTGGATTTTAAATACATTTATCCCTTTATTTTTTCTTATTTTTGCTTTAGTGTATACCATTAATGCTTGTTTTCACATATTTTAGTTGATGTTATGTGTAAAACTTAATCTTTGTTAGACAACACGGTTTTTCCCTATACGTTTAAGCAATTAAAAAGCGGGCCAAAAATATATTTATAGCATATGAGTTAATACTTTTGATTGTGTGTCATATGGTCCTTACATGCGCGAGACAGGTTGTGGACGGAACCGCAATAAGAGGATATCCGGTGAAACAAGAAAATAGAGGAATAACAAGTAGGAGAAAATTGAGAGGGAGCTTTCTTACTATGTTAAACAAATCAGTTTCTTTTTTTTTTTTTTTCTTCAAAAATTTAAGTCATTTAGAAAAACGAGCTTGCAATATATTTATAGCATGTGACTTAACGATCTTAGAGTATGATGATTATAACAAAAGAGTCACACAATATAACTTTACGTAAACAAGTTCGACCTTGGTTTGCGCTTTTATTTATTGATTAAGATATATGTGATTGATGCAATTTAATTTTACATCAATTTAATTTTTTGAACCTGATTTAGGGAAAAAAAAGGTATGACAATGTTGATTAAGATATATACGATTGACATTAATTATTTGTAAAAGGATGAGACGGATACAACGTCGCTGTAGATTAATTTTTGATGAGGTCACGGCAACACGCGGGTATTTTTAGTATAAAATTAAAGTGAAATGATCCACTTGTTAGTTGTTAGCGTATAAATGAGAAATTTCAAAGCAGGTGAATTGTTTGACAAAACTTTTTTTTCTTCTCTTTTTTTTTTTTTTTTTTTGGGTCAGATGACATAACATATTTGAAAGTTACAAGATCATCACTCCTGAAACTTGGATCTCCTTTAAAACAGTGTGGCAACAATGTTGATCCCTGGTAGATCACGATGACCAGTGACTTCGTACGGTAGACAATTTATGCAAACGCAACAACGTTAGGAAAGATCAAGAAATATAGGTAGTTCTCCGCACCTTACAGTCTAATCAGTGAGCAATCACCATATTTCTTGTAGATGGAAAATATGGAAGAGAAAAGACAAGTTGCCAGTATGGGAAAATACGTGGGAACTGATGATCAAGTAAACCGCATCATGAGCTTGATGAATATTGATGCTAAGGACAAGCGGATGGTTGTGGTCATCCACGGCGAAGCTGGGATTGGCAAGACGACTCTTGCAAAACTCATATATAACCAAGTCTCCTGGGATTTCGATGGCTGTAGCTTCCTCACAGATATTACAGAAACAACTCAAGAATTAGGAGGGCTTCAGCTTTTGCAGACTAAGTTGATTTCCGATGTTCTGAATCAGGAACTTGAAGATGTTGCTTTTGTCAGCAGGGAAATTGAGTTTTTCAGGGACTCATTTTGCAACATGAGAGTTTTGATCATTCTCGATGACGTGGAAAATGCATTTCATGTGGAGAAACTCATCGGGGATGGCTTTGATTGCTTTGCATCTGGAAGTAGGATCCTTGTAACCACGAGAAACAATGCCGTCCTGGAAGAATCTCCTCAGATCCGGGCTTATCATGTTCGTCCTTTGGATAAGGAACAGGCTCTTCAACTCCTAAGACAGCATGCATCTATACCAACATCACTCGAAATTTTGAACAGTACTCTTAATGCTATGGCAGGACTCCCATTGTTTATTGAAGTTATGGGTGCAGTGCTCAATGGTACACCGCAGGAGAGATGGTCTCAATTATCGATGGAGCCAATGTGCAGGCAGCAGAATTTTCGCCCTTTTTTGGAGAAAGTATATCAAACATTAGATTATAAGCAGAAACAGATATTTCTGGATATCGCCTGCTTTACCACCGGCATACATAGTCAAATTGCTTGGTACCTGTGGGATGACAGCTCTTTTCTGCCTTCTCGTGACATTTTGACTCCCCTAGCCAAAATTGGAGAAAACAATCAGATATGGATGCATAGCATCTTGAGGCAATTTGGCAGAGAAATAGTTTCTGGGGAGAATCACACAGATCCAGGAAGCCGGAGTAGATTATTTAATCATGAAATAGCTCTCGATACGATAAGGCGAAAAAAGGTGAAAGTTTGGTGTACTTTTTTTTTTTTTTCATTTGTCAAGCATAAGAAATAATTTTTGTTATTTCACTGTCTAAGGAAAAGAACTATTTCGCCAGATAATGTTAAAATCCGACCATGTGTGCAATTGACGTTGTCGTCATTTTTCTTTATGAATGTTTCCTGACTGGTTACATGTCAAGAAGAGAAACCATCCTCACTACTTCTATTCGTTTTTCTCGTCCATCACAGGGAACAGAAAAGGTTGAGGCACTCTGCCTTAACTTTCATGGGCATACTTCAGACAAACTAATACCAGAAGATCTTGAGAGCATGCCAAACCTACGGTTTCTTCAATTGGATCATGCAGACATTGCTGGAGATTTCACTAAACCTTTTCCAAAATTAAGGTGGCTCCGTTGGCGAGGGTGCCCTCGACATCTGCAAATAACTAATTTTCAATTGGGAAACTTAACCATTCTCGACCTGTCATGGAGCAAAGTCACAAAAAACTGGGAAGGGTGGGATCAAATAGAGGTAGTTTGCAATTCATTGCTATGGTGAAATCACTGCGTCTAATGTTAATATTAGTGAACTCATGCAAATATTTCTCCTATTTTGCAGATGAAGAACTTGAGAGTTCTAGATCTTACAGGTTGTGTTGACTTATTAGTCACTCCTAAGTTCTCTGGCTGCCAAAATTTGGCCATATTGATTCTGGAGCAATGTTCACAATTGGTCAAGATAGACCATTCAATTGGCGATTTGAAGTGCTTGGTTTCCCTGAATTTGAAGTTCTGCGCAGAGCTCAGCATGTTACCGGTAGAAGTGGGTCGCCTGACAACTCTGCAAGAGCTTCTCATGGACGGGACTTCGGTACAAGAAATTCCCATCTCCATTGGTCATTTAAAGCAGCTGAAAATTCTAAGTGCCTCAAACTGCTTCTCATTGAGTCAGCTACCGAGAACGATATGTCACCTGACGAATATCTCACTTATTTCCCTTGATGGCACCAGAATCGCAGCACTTCCCGATTCCATTGGACAACTGGTCAGACTTAAACACTTGTCTTTAAGGGATTGCCGTCAAATAAGGAAACTTCCAAACTCCATTGGCAACATAGGGAGATCGTTAGTTGAGTTAGACGTGTCGGGGACTGGCATTTCCAAGTTTCCAGATTCGCTAAAAAATCTACAGATTCTGAAGGTGTTGAGGATGGATTCTTCGTTCTTTACAGAGTTCCCTCCAGGTATCAAAGAGCTGACCGGCCTCGAAGAATTACACGCCTCCTGGTGTCAAAGTCTCGAGGGGGGCCTTCCGAGTGAGATTGGGAAACTGCATAATCTGAGAATCTTGAGGCTGCAACATTCGGCTATTTCCAGCATACCGCTGGAGATCCACCAACTTTCCAATCTTCGAACCCTTGATTTACTTTACTGCGACATGATCAAGGAGTTACCGAGGCTTCCCTCTAGCATAACGTTTTTGACTGTAGATGAGAAACTGAAGACGACGCATTTGCCATAGCTAGGAAAGCAATGCCACTGTTATGAAGACTACGCTCTCGGGAGTCGGGACCCTGGAGAAATTATGGCCTTTTTATTTACTTCCATGTTGTGATTCCAAATTTGAATATGGACATCACCAAGAAGTGTATTTATGAAGTTTGCAAAGTCGTTTTCTGAACTTTATATGTGTGTATATGGGTAATGTACACATGCCTATCTACATATTTCCTTAATGACCGAGGTGAAAATTCCTATTACAGCATCGCTTTGGGCCCATCTCACAACTCACAAGTAACTCCGGGAGCTTATGTGTCTGCTAACTTGTACAATACCCATGTAGACTTTTTGTGTTAGTATTCGAAGATTAGCAAAAGTATAGCTCAAGTGTCAAAACTTAATACGGATAGACACTTAAGTGCTAAAATTTCCAAAATGTACACTTAAGCGACACTTTTCTTAAAATTGGATACTTAAGTGCCAACTTCGACAAGGTTAGCAGGAAATCCAACGTTGCATTATTTTAATTATAAAATTGATCTACGTAACTTGTCGGAGTTGTCTACTCATAATGAATGTGCAAAACGATGTCGTCTCCATGGTCCCTTAAATTAAAAATCCTAACTCAGCCAAAATCTCCAAATTAAAAATCCTAAATCCGGCCACCATGACCACCAGCCATCACCGTTAGTGAACAATGTGGTGCTGGTGCATTTGCAGCAGCACCTAGACCTCAATGATGATGGCAAGCCACAATAGCAACCGACGACCAAGCATGAAGAATCGAGAATGAGAAGGACGGCGAGCGTGAGATGGACGGCGAGCGTGAGATATGGGTTGATTCAACATGCTAAACGGCGTCATTTATCAATTACGCCAAAACAACATCATTTAGCATTCGCCTTGTCCACGTGGACAATTATTTTTAAAATAATTGTCACGTTAGTAAAAGTACTTACCGAAAAATGTCACGTCAGCAGTTTGACCATAAATTCTTGCCATTGACACTTAAGTATTCATTTCTTCTCTGAAGTTTTGACACTTATCCACTTGTACCAAGTTTTGACACTTGAAATGTCTGGCACTTTTTTAAGATTGGTGTTGCTATACCTCATCATCTCATAATAGAAATATGACGTGTATACAACTCTAATCATCGTATCCTAGAGAGTCCCCGTTCTAATATTTCATAATTACACCACTACCTGAATTGTATAATATTTTCTCATTTCAGCCCATTTCTTTAATCAACAAAAATATTCTTTTTAATCTTTTTGGTCTTTATAAATCCTACAATAGATCCATGTAAGTATGTATCAACTTGTGGTCTCGATAATACTAAAAATAGAACCCCAATGACAGGATTAACATAGCTTAGGCGTTAGATGGTTGATAATTGCTTCACTTCTAATTAGAGCTGGCAAAATGGGTCATAATCCCATATTATGACCCATTTTTAGTTAAATGGGTCATATATAGGTAAAGTGAAAGTTAAATATGAGTCAGAAATTGGTCCATGGAAAGTAAAACACAAAAAAAAATGAGTCTAAATGGGTTATTAGGAAATCCACTTTGAACCCATGGCATTCTTTAACTTTATAAAATGTTTTTTAATAAAAAATCGAAATTATAATTATTTTTCATATTTCAATTTTTTTTTCTTTTTTCTTTTTTTTTCTTCCTTCTTTAGCCGATGGTCGGCCGCCGGTCTGCAACAGGCCAAGCGAGGCTTGAGCTCATCGGCAGGTCGCTGACGATTGGCAAGGCTCGAGCCTTGTTGAATCTGGCGAGACTTGAGCTCGCCGGCGTTGGGCAGGGCCTTGGCCTTGCCAGATCAGTGAGATTGAGCCTCGCCAGATCTGATGAGGCTTAGCCTCGCCGGCGACTGGCGAGGCTCGAGCTTGCCAACGTCGGATGGGGCCTTGGCCTCGCTAAATCGACGAGATCGAGCCTCGCCGATGCCGGCAGCCCTCGGCCTCGTCGACGACCGGCGAGACTCGAGCTCGCCAGCATCGAGCGGGCCTTGGCCTCGCCGGATCGACGAGATCGAGCCTTCCCCGACGCCGGTGAGCTTGATCTCGCTCGTGGCCGGTCGTCGGCCGTCGTCATGGCGACCAAGAAGAAGAAAAAAAGAAAAGAGAAAGAGAAAAAGAAAAGAGAAAGAGAAAAAGAAAAAAAATAATTATTATAAATTAAAAATTATATTTTAAAAAATAAAGAATAAAAATTATATTTTTAAAAATAAAAATAATTAAACATTATATTTAAAAACTTAAAATTTTGATTTTTTAAAAATATTTTTAAAAGAATTATAAAAATTTTCCATTAAATTTGTATTGCATAAAAATTGTTAAAAAATTTGTATTGCATAATAATGTTTTAACAATACTTTTTTTTTTTATAAAAAAAAAATCATAAAAATGAACTTTTTAAGGTTTAGTTAAATTTTTTTCATGTTATAGTTTTTAGTTATTCAATGGTATATTCACTTCAAATTAGAGAAGCATGTGCATAGTCTAATTCTTTATAAATATTTCAATTTATAGGTTTTTTTTTTTTTTTTTAACTTTTTTTATTTTATTTACTATTTTCAATTTAATTTGAAGTTTTAATCCAATTAACATATAATAGAAGTGGGTTTTCCTAGAATATTAATAGGTTTTAGCAATACGGGTCGAGTAGGGTATGAGTCAGGTCGGGTATGGGTTACTTGATTTACACTACATGAATATTGATCAAAATGGATTAAATGGGTCAAATATGGGTTGACCCATTTTTGACCCGACCCACCCATTTGATAGGTCTACTTCTACTAGCAACAACCTATGAAGCATCACAAAGCCAGCAAACCGTCGAACAAAACAATCAGATTGTATTTCTGCCACTTTTGGATAAGAAACATGATTGGGGCAGTCCCATCGAGGACGAGATAGTCTTCCATTAGTTGTTAAGTGGATGCTGGATAATATATTCACAGGAAAAGTACCAAAAAATTCATAAACTTATTACGTTAGTATCAATTCAGTCCTGAACATTTCAATTGGATCAATTTAGTGTTAAACATTTTCATATCGATATCAATTTAGTCTATCCGATAATATAAGTTGGAAATCAGTGATGTGAACACCAGTGATCCTATGTGGCATCGCCGTCGTTGACGTGGACATTTTAAAATGATTTTTTTACTAAATTCTTTTCTTTTAATTTTTTTTTAATTTTTTTAACTTTACTTTCTTTGGACTATGGCTGGTATTGGCCATTGCTTGCGACTGGCCACAAGTGGGTGCTAGTGAGGGTGAGACCCTCATGGCCTAGGTGAGGGTGGCCCTCGCTAGATCGAGCAAGGGCTCAACCCTTGCTGGCTGGGCAAGGGTTGCCCTCATTGCCCTCACCGCCCTCGCCAAGACCACAAGGGTCTCGCCCTTTCCAGATCTAGCAAGAGCCATGACACCTTGCCAGCCCCCACCTATGGCCAGTCACCAAACATGGCCGATACCGACCACAGTCCAAAGAAAAAAAAAAGGAAAAAAAGGAAAGATAAGAAAAAAGGAAAAAAATTTAAAAATAATAAAAAATAAAAAAATAGTAAAAAATTATTTAAAAATATTCACGTAAGCACCAGCGATATCACGTTGGATCATCGGCATTCACGTCATCAGTTTCTTGCCTAAATTGACCGGATGGACTGAATTGATATCGATGCAAAAAAGTTTAGGACCAAATTGATCCAATTGAAAGATTTTGAATTGAATTGATACCAATGCAATAGTTTTATGACTTTTTTGGTACTTTTTCCCATGAGTATAAGTAGGGCAATTACACATCTCAATCTAGTGTAATCAGCAACATGCTCAACCCCATTTCTTCTTATTACTACAATCAATTGATATTGACGGCTATACTACATGGTGTGTTCATGGCTAAAATTGGAGAGTAAAGAGTGAGCTCTCTTTGACGAAGTTAGGTTCATCATCCTTCGAGTTTGTTGAAGTGTGGTGTGTAGGCAGTAGTGTGGTGTCTCACTAAGCCTTCCTTAGTGCAAATTGGCTAAAAAAATTTAAAAATCTAAAAATTTGGATAAAAAAAGGATAAAAGAAAAGAGGATAAGAATGAAAAAGATTAAAAAACTAAAAAAATATTTTTGAAAAAGAAGGTAAGATGATCAGGCTTTGTCAGCAAGGGCCAGCAACCCTCGTTGGGTATTGACGAGGGCCGTCGGCTCATATCGCTAGCTAGCATGCCAGCCCTCAGACGCATCAAACAGCGGTGCCACCACCAGTACAGACAATCTATTGGCCGACAATCAAGCGAGCATCATCCCCACTCAATACGTTTGTTGAGGGCTAACACAACAAGCTACGACACCAACCTGACGGCATTTTTTACGCAACAACTATCATACCAGTATTTTTTTTTTTTTTTTTTTTTTTTGGTAAGGTCTATCATACCAGTATTTGATCCCTGCAAAAAATCCACTTTTGTCTCCAAAATCACATTTCCTTATTTTCTTATGTCAAGTCTTTTCTTATGTCAAGTCTTGGGAAGTCATGAAGAAGTAAATCAAAGCCTAACGGTTTCTCCATTCCAATTTTGAGGGAATGAAGATATGCGAATTTGTGAATGCTGGTTGATTCTAATAGATTTATGTTCCATTGAAGCTTCACAAAGCATTCCTAGGGTTATTAAGGGTGAGGAAAACTTTTACGTTGATTCTTGCTTGGCGCTTGTGTTTGGGTGTTCAAACAAAGGATTATTGTCGTATGATAGTTGGGGAATCTGTTTTCTTCTTCAAAAAGTTTATTCAACCTTAGATATGATATTTTTGAACCTCCCTCTCCTCAGCAAGATGATGGTGACGAAGATGACGATAACAACAAGCAGGATGGTAGGAGGATGATGATGACAAGGACAATAAGGATGACAGCACGGATGATGATGATGATGCCAATGTGCACAAGGACCATGAGAACGATGATGGTGAGGATGATGAGGTCAACAACGTGCATTTGTCTGGCAGGTCTTCGCCAGTTTGTCCTGAGGACATAATGATGAGAACGATAATGTCGATGAGGAAGGTGAAGGTGAAGCTGATGGTTACAGCAATAACAAGGAATGAGGACGAGGATGATGACGATGACGATGACGGCGAGGTTGATGAGGGCAACAATTTGTATGAGGTTTTGCAGTCATCCCATGGGACTCCGCCAGTTTATTCCATGGGCGATAAAAATGTAAATGAGGAAGGCAACGGCGACAAGGACAGGACGAGGACGCGGAAGAGAGGGAAGATGAAGTTTGATGAGAAAAGGAAACGAGGAGGATCTGTTCAATTTGTTCGTCCTACTATTCCGGAGGAGTCAGCAAAGAAGAGAAATGGAAAATCTGTAACATCTTCACAGCCTTTGAAGAAAACAAAGGCTGTCAAAAACTTGCTTGACAAACTGCAGACAACATAGGCAGAAGTAAATGCAATATAAGCTGCAGGATTAGAAGTTGTAGAAGAAATTGATAAAGGAAGAGAAGAGACTGACGTCGAGGAAGAAGAGCCATAAGAGATAGAAGGAGAAGAACCAGACCAAGAAACTATTCATACAGAATGCAGAAATTGTTCACACTGTTGATGAAGAGAAAGAAAATGAAGAGACTGAAACTGACCTTGCTGGTGACTTGAAGGACTTGGGGTAGATTCTGAGAAAACTCCAAAGAAAGAAGGGGATCACAGACATATTCGCACTCTCGATTTTTTTTTAATGCTTAGACTTAACTTAGCAGATCTTCAAGTTTGGCTGAAAATATTTATGAAAGACATCAGCAAGAAAGTTCTATTGGGAATCTTGATAAGAATCCTGAGATTCAGGGGGAGCTCCGGAATGAAGGAGAAATAGGGACCCATACAACACAAGTTCAAGACTCACAGACTCCTCTAGTTGAACTTGCAGAAATAGGAATCCAGACTCAATCTGAACCTGAACGGAAATATGAAAATGTTCTTGAGCTGCTCATGGAAATTAAAAGGAAGCAAACTGCTATGGAGGACATCCAGACATTGCAAACTACTCCAAATGATCAGTTGCAGAATGTCTGTTGTGGAAAGCAAACGATCGAACAATAAAATAGACAAAACCAGAAAATAAATCAGACACCAAATGTACGTGATTCGGTCGTACAGACATACGTCCACGGGGAGAGCAGCAACGGATTCACTATAGATCAAGTGATATACGGAGATTACACACTCAAGTCAATCAAATACTCTCTTGGTGTTTCCCAAGCTTCAATTACACCAAAAAACGCACGCAGTGTTTAGCCACAAAATCCCTCTTGAAATAATTTCCCAATCTTACAAAGGAATTATACATGCAAATCTTACCACAAGGTTTGATTGGCTACAAACACTAATTCTTCTTGGATGTAATTGCACGAACGAAAATCCTCCAAGCACTCGCTAGAAGAACGGTGCTTCAATGCTCGTATCAACAATGGTGCTGACCACAATATTCATCCAAGCAAGGCACGCCTAAGAGAAATCCTCGAGTACGTTTATATATGCCCCCGCTAGAGAAAGTCCCAATTTTGGATTGGTCAAAGGAGTAGTCAACGCCTACCAGGATTAAGAGATCAAATCAAGTGGAATTCGGTCTTCACATTTGCCGACTTCCAGTAGAGTTTGATTTTCTTAATTTTCCTTTTCTGTTTTATTTATTTATTTCCTCTCTTGGCCAAGGAAGTGGACGTGTGCATCCAAAATCCAAGTCAAAGTTCTGACTTCCCCTTTTGATTTTCCCTTGCTAATCTCCGCTTGAATGATAGGAATATTTCCTTATCCACAAGTTAACTAATTGGAGGTCCTAGTCCGTTTAATGAGCTTAAACTCGAGACATCATTTAATAATCTCTACCTTAACTCGATGCTTGAGCCAAGTCACAATCTCTTCACAAAAATTCAAACTTTGCCGCTACTTTTCCATGGCCCCTGATGGGCTCAGCCGCCACAAATATTATCCAAATCCAAACCTCGCTTGAACTTCATCATAACCAATGACCTCATCAGAATACCAACTCCACATGTATTTTTAATTGCTCCGCAAGGATTTTCCAACGCAACCTCTTTTACCGTAGATAAAGCAAAACCATTATTGCATCCATATTTGTCAAGAGATCGAATACTTACCTTGTCAATTTCAGCAGTCACAACAACCATTGATTTTATAGGCTCCACCTTACTACAAGCACCATATATGTTAATTACTTTGATAGTACTCATACCCACTACCTCAAGAGTTTCTGGTCGCAACTCCACCTCAAGCTTAATATCATTCGGATCCGTTTGAATACTGCTATAATCACTCCTAACTAGAAGTACTGGAGACTCATCAAAAGTAAGTTATCTGCTGATAATAGGAGAATTTAACTCAAAGCACCACAATCGATAACCCTTCCCACCTTGTGTATAGCCTAGGAACATGCACTTTCTTATCCTTCCATTGAGCTTACTATCACTCACTTGAACATAACATGCGCAACCAAATATTCTAAGAACAGAATAATCGGCAACATTACTTGACCACAATTCTTCGGGAGTCTGATATCCAGTCGTTGTCAATGGGGATCTATTTATTAGATAGCTAGTATCCACCAGGAATCTCCTAACCATACCAGCACTAGAGAGCATTTTATGGGCCGTCTCTAACAACGTTTTGCTCATTAATTTCGCAACATGTTGTGGTTCATCAGCATTAGTGCGTGTTTCACTATGCGTTCCTCCATACAGAATTCATTTAATAGCTTTGAGCAAAACTCCATACTATTGTCAGTTCGCACCTACTTGATCGTCTTACCAGTTTCTTTTTTAATCAAAGCTATCAACTATTTGATCCAGACAACATAATCAAACTTGTGTCTAAGCATAAACACCCACATATTCATCGAGTAGTCATCAACAATTGTTAGCATATATTTAGCACTCTTCCTCGAAGGAAACTGCGACAACCTGCGAACATTTAAGTGAATTAACTTTGCAATTTCTATGGTTTCTTTGACAATCATACTGAATTGCACTTTCCGCTGTTGATCTAAATCACAACACTTGCATACATTCAGTTCATTAGAAACATAACCACATAGTAGATTTCTTTCACTTAAAACCTTCAGGCTTCTCTTGCCTATGTACCCCAAACACATATGCCACAATTCAGACTCTCGAACAAATATATCCGACGTCTCCCCAACAAAATTTATCAATGTCTCACCTTGAAGCTCATATAGGCTATTGTGCTTTATTCCTTTCATTATCATCAAAGTACCTCGAACAATTTTCATAATTCCAATTTCTAAAATATATCGATATCCAACTAAATCTAGGGCACTCAAGGGAATTAAGTTATTCTTCAATTCTGGAACATGCTTTACTCCAATCAATGTCCTCATGATACCATAATGCATTTTGATTCTAACATTGCCCACACCGATGACATCGCATTCATTGTTGTTCGCAAACTGCGCTTTACTATTATTTGTGCACTGATAAGTAGTAAGCCGGTTTCTATTTGATGTAGCATAAAAAGAACAACCAAAATCCATAATCCATCCATCAAATGATGAATAATCAATGATAAACAAGACATAATCAGCACTATCAACTACAACTGCAACATCATCCGCAGAATCAATTGTAATTCCCTTATCCTTCTCATTCTTCAGCTTAATGCAATTCCTTCTAAGATGCCCCTTCTTGCCACAGCTCCAACAGACAGTATCACCGGTTCTAGACTAACTACGTTTGTTCATATTAGTACTACTTTTACTAACACGTGTTCTAGATTTTCATCTATTTTCACCTATTAAAGCAATATACAAATTCATCAGATTTTCTTCTACGGATGTCCTTACTTAGAATCAAATCTTGAACTCCATCAAACATCAAACTTATTGACCCAAAGGAATTATTAACAACAGTAGCAATAGTATTCCAACTATCAGGCAATGAGGATAACAAAATCAAAGCACATACCTCATTTTCAAAGTCAATCTCAAATGAATTCATTTGACTAACAATCACGTTGAATTCATTAATATGATCTGCAATTGATGCACCTTCACTCATATTCAAATTAAATTGACGTCGCATCAAATAGACATTGTTGATCGTAGAGGGCTTTTCGTACATATTTGACAAGGCTTGTGTAACACCCCGAACCCTTCGCAGGTCGTTACCAGTGCGGATGTTACATCTTATTACCGTTTTCCTATCTTGTACTTAGAACAAGCGTCGTTAATCACAGGCATTTTTTTTTTTAAACGATCGGTCCCAACGCGACTCATAGCGGAAGCAAATTAAATATCGCCATCTATCCCCCTACCATTCCATGATATCAATACACACCAGCTAAACATCAGGATTTCATAAACAACTTCGACACTTTGCTTACATACATATATATAGCAAGATGGGGTTCTCTTCGGGTCGGTACAAAACAAGAAAGGCTAGGACTCTGCCATGTCCTACCTAAAATCTCAAAAAGAAACCTCGACCCCTAACATCATACAAGCACAAAAACCCCCCATCGAAAGTGTCGACTATCTACATCAAAAAGAGATCTAGCTCCTACTCATCGCGCGCGCGGGTCTCACACCCAACCCGGTGCATCAGGTGGTGGCGGCGGCAACATCCCTCGCATAGCTCCATCCCGTCGAACGTGCACAGAAATGAACTCTTGTATGACGGGGCCCCGGCCAAGGCCGATATCATACATCACTAGACATCGCACTCGGATAAAGGTTAGTCCGGGAGCAGAGGGACAATCTATCTCCGTACACTCAACCTCTACATCAGACGGTAGACCATAGAATACACCACGCGTGACGGCAGGTAGCGGCATACTTGCTAATCTGAAATGTTATCCCCAAAAGGGGTGAGTACAACCACTCAGCAGATAGGGAAATCCAATAACATTCCAATGCATCATGCATATCATCACACGTTGCAAGCATCACTTACCTTGTAATCATGCGTATCATGCATCATCACATCATATATATCATCATCATCATGGCATATCATATATCATTATCATCATCATGCATTTCATCATGCATATCATACCATGAAGGATCATCATGTCACATCACATCATCATCATCATGCATCATCATGCATATATTATCATAGGTGATCATCATATCACATTACATGCCATCATCATCATGCATCATCACGCATATATTATCATAGGTGATCATCATATCACATCACATGCTATCGTCATCATGCATCATCATGCATATATTATCATAGGTGATCATCATATCACATTACATGCCATCATCATCATGCATCATCATGCATATATTTTCATAGGTGATCATCATATCACATCACATGCCATCATCATCATGCATCATCATGCATATATTATCATAGGTGGTCATCATATCACATCACATGCCATCGTCATCATGCATCATCATGTCATGAGTTAATTTTCATCTTTATCTTTCAATTTTGATCACCACATCACCCATTTCTCAAATCATCAATCTCATCATCAACCCTTCGGGCAGAAACCTCCGACAGGGTTCCCGGCAAACTCAGCCATCCCATGGCCACCGGGCTTCCGGCCCCTCACATTCTGGGCATCTCGCATCTCAACTAGCATCACGAGGCATTCCCTTCGGGCAGAAACCTCCGACAGGGCTTCCGGCCTTTACCCTTCTAGCCAGGCATCCCGCACCCAAATCCTGGTGTCGCGAGGAACCTCCGGGCATGTATCCAAGATACAACCGGACTTCCGGCCCCCCACATTCCGGGCATCCTAAAACTCCCAGGGAATCTCTGGAATTACGCCACCAGGCCACCAGACAACATCCTCCACCACAACCTCTTTCTCATCCACATTTATCCTTTTATCTCAATTTAACATGGAAATTGGCATGACATCAAACAAATCACACTTGCATTTCAATTCACATGTCATACACATGCCAAAGCTTTACCACATATGCATTTCAACTTAATACATGTACAATAACCTCATCACACAAGTGCCACACAAATGAAGTTGAATCCATGGCCAAATAAAAATCTATTTTATTTTATTATTATTTTATTATTATATTATTATTATATTATTATATTTATTTATTTTCATAAATAAATATTAAATTTAATATCTATGATTTTCCCAAAATCATAATATTCAAACAATCACTAAACAAATCAATAGGATCACAATTTCATACAAAATTCATGGCCAAGTTGAATTTCTCATAATTCCACAATTTCCACAAATAGCACATGATATTCGGATAATGACCAGAATTGCACAGTTTCCAAATAAATTCGATTAAAATACTCATATGGCCTTCAAAAATTACGAAATTTTACAGGGTGATAGCCAACACATTTTCGTGAATTTTTCATGCAGAACTCTAAGCCAAATTATTTTTAGATTAATTTATACAACCCCACGAAACCTCTGGAACCACTACCACGTCGTCCAGAATACACTTCTCCGAAATGTTTTATATTTCACCCATCTATTCTCTTTCGTTTCCTCTGAAATTTGAGTATGTTATGTAACAAGGTGTTCTTTACAAGTTTTATGAAGAGATCTAGGTCAAATAACCAAATTAGGGTCACCATTTAAGTCCATGAAGTCTCGGGTGTCTCGGAACACATCACCAGAATCAATCATCTCCAAGATCTAGCCGATTCACTAGGCTATACTCGTTCATTTCTCTTAAAATTTGAGTATGTTGTAGTTTAAGGTGTTACCTAAAATTTTCATGAAGATATCGAAGTCAAATATTCAACAGAAATCAACATGCAAACAAGAAATCAACAAGAGGTCAGTGAAGATTTCGCAGATCTAGGGTCTCCGTATGATAGAACTTTTGACCCCTCAAATCTCCATCGTTTTCTACGAAATTTCAGTATGTAATACTGCAAGATGTTAGCTTCAACTTTCATGAAGACAACGAAGCCAAAATCGAACTCCAAACACACATGCAAACTCGAACAAGCTACTGACTTCCACAAACCGAACAAGAACAGTCACACGGTTTGAAAGTAACCAACTCTTACCTCGGTTTTTCGCACAAATCATACCTAAAATCTAACATGCAACCACCAAAACAAACATGCAAGAGAAGTTACGGACTCCACTTGCCTTAAAGATGAACAAGCAACGACAAACGGCGACGATCGGACGGCGAACGAACGGCACACCCTCCGGCTCCGCCTCCTCTCCTCTCGGTTTCTCCCTTCCGCTCGAACTCTCTCTCTCTCTCTCTCACACTCTCTTTGGACGAAATGAAGCAAAGAACCGGCCATCTCTCTCTCCTCATCCTTTTTATATCCCCTTAATCCCATCATTAGCAATCATTGCTTTGCCTAAAGATTAACCAATGCATGCTCTTGTCCCTTGCCACTTGTCATTTTTATTTTTGAATTTGGATGGGCTTGGGCTTAGGCCCATCCGGCCACTCCCCTTGGGCTGGTCGAATTCTCTCCTTGGGCTCTAATGGGCCGACAAGCTTGGCCCACCAAGCTTTAGGCTAATGGGCCCAAGGCCCATTTCGAAAATAACCTTCCTTTTCCTTTTTTTTTTGAAATTCTTTTATAAATATTTTTGAATTCCAATTTTCATCTTGGCCAAAGTCTTGGGACATTTTAATTATCGAGATTTAATTTATGAATCATATGGCCAAGCGTAGATTATTAATCTATTAAATTTAAATTTCCACAATCACAAGCACAAATCATCAAATTAAAAGACTAATGGCTAAAACATAAGCCATGGAAATTCTACCACCTAATTAAAGACTTTAACACACCTTAAGGCTTGGCTTTGAATTTCTGGGATGCCACAATTCTCCCCTCCTTAGAGAATTTCGTCCTCGAAATTCAAGCACTACTCGCGCCTTCTTGAAATAAATAGGGATATTTTTCCCTTATCTGATCCTCACTTTCCCATGTGGCTTCCTCCACATCATGATGTCGCCATAACACCTTAACCAATGGGATCTTCTTAGTCCTAAGAATTTGCTCTTTTCGATCCAATATCTGCACAGGCTCCTCAATGAACCTTACTTTCTCATCCATTTTGATGGCTTCATGATCGAGTATGTGACCAGGATCCGGCTGGTACTTCCTCAACATCGATACATGAAACACATCGTGCAGATTTCCTAACTTAGGAGGTAACGCTAAACGATAAGCTACATCCCCTATCCTTTCAAGAATTTCAAAAGGTCCAACAAATCTAGGTCTTAGCTTACCCTTCATCCCGAATCGAGATATTCCTTTCATGGAGATACCTTAAGGAATACATGGTCTCCTACACTAAATTCCAAAGGCCTCCTACGTCTATCTGCGTAACCTTTCTGTCTACTCTGAGCTGCTCTAAGTCTTTCTCTGATAACTTCAACAGCCTCAGCAGCGGTAACTTGTACCAATTCAGGTCCTGTCAATTTCCTTTCTCCTACTTCACTCCAACAGACAGGAGTCCTACATCTCCTTCCATATAATGCTTCATAAGGTGCCATGCCTATACTCTTCTGAAAGCTATTATTATAGGCAAACTCCACCAAATGCAATCTTTCATCCCAATTTCCTTTGAAATCGATCACACAGGCTCTCAACATATCCTCCAGTATCTGGATTACTCTTTCTAACTGACCATCAGTCTGGGGATGAAAAGCAGTACTAAACTGAAGCTTAGATCCTAACGCAACTTGAAGACTTTTCCAAAAATTCGAAGTAAACCTCGAATCTCGATCTGATGTAATGGTCACTGGAACACCATGTAAGCGTACCACTTGACTTACATACATGTCCGCATACTTATCCATTGGGTAGTCCATGCGAATCGCTAAGAAATGAGCCGACTTAGTCAAACGATCCACTATAACCCAAATTGAATCATGACTACTTGATGTCCTTGGCAATCCTTGCACAAAGTCCATCGTTACATGTTCCCATTTCCATTCTGGAATGTCCAATGGTCTCAAAAGTCCTGTGGGTTTACGATGCTCTGCTTTCACTTGCTGACATGTCAAACATCGAGATACGTACTTAGCCGTATCTGCCTTCATACCATTCCACCAAAATTGCTGACGCAAATTTCTGTACATCTTTGTACTTCCTGGGTGGATACTATAATTACTCTTATGTGCCTCCGACAAAATTTCCTTCCTCAACTCCTCATTGTCGGGAACACAAAGTCGTCCTTGGCATCTTACTATTCCATCATCAGAGATCTGAAATTCTGATCTTTTCCCTAAAGATACAGCATCTTTCACTTTCCAAATCTCTGGGTCAGATTCTTGCAGAATTTTAATTCTCTGGATAATCTCTGGCTCAATCCTTAATGCACTAAGCATGCCAGTAAGACAATCCATTTCCAATTTAAATTCAGAATTTGCTACAGATTCTAACAATTCCCACTCCGCCATTCTCAAACTAGCCATTTCTATAGCTGACTTTCGACTAAGAGTATCTGCTACTCTATTCGCTTTCCCTGGATGATATCTTATCTCACAATCATAGTCCTTCAGCAACTCCATCCACCTCCTTTGTCTCATGTTCAACTCCTTTTGTGAGAACAGATATTTCAAACTCTTATGATCCGTGTAGATCTCAAACTTTTCCCCATACAAATAGTGTCTCCATATCTTTAAGGCAAACACTATAGCTGCTAACTCTAAATCATGCGTCGGATAATTCAGCTCATGGGGTTTCAATTGTCTGGATGCATAGGCTACAACCTTGCCATGCTGCATCAACACGCATCCTAGTCCTTTGTGAGATGCATCACTATACACTGTGAAACCATCAGGTCCAGTAGGTATAGTCAGAATTGGAGCTGAAGTCAATCTCCTTTTGAGCTCCTGAAAACTCCTTTCACATTCCCCATTCCACTCAAACTTCACATTCTTTCGGGTCAATTTAGTTAAAGGTCCCGCCAGTCGCGAAAATCCTTCAATGAACCTTCTATAATAACCAGCCAATCCTAAGAAACTTCGTATTTCAGTAGGTGTCGTCGGTCTCGGCCAATTCACCACCACTTCAACTTTTGCCGGGTCTACTGCAATTCCTTTTCCTGACACCACATGTCCTAGAAATATTATCCGGTCCAACCAGAACTCACATTTACTGAACTTAGCATACAACTTATGCTCTCTCAGAGTCTGCAAAACTATTCTCAAATGCTGCTCATGCTCTTTAGACCCTTTTGAATATACCAGAATATCATAAATAAAAACAATCACAAACTGGTCTAAATAAGGCTGAAATATTCTATTCATCAAATCCATAAATGCGGCAGGTGCATTAGTTAATCCAAATGGCATAACAAGGAACTCATAATGTCCATAACGAGTCCTGAACGCAGTCTTAGGAATGTCCTCCTTCTTAATTCTTAACTGATGGTATCCCGACCTCAAGTCAATCTTAGAGAAAACTGAACTTCCCTGAAGTTGATCAAACAAGTCATCAATTCTAGGCAAAGGATACTTATTCTTAATGGTCACCTGATTCAACTGCCTATAGTCAATACACAAGCGCATCGATCCATCTTTCTTTTTCACAAACAAGACCGGTGCACCCCAAGGTGAAGCACTTGGTCTAATGAATCCCTTGTCAAGCAACTCCTGCAGTTGCACTTTCAACTCCTTCAATTCAACTAAGGCCATCCTATATGAGGCTTTTGATATTGGTCCCGTTCCAGGCATTAATTCAATTTCAAATTCAATCTCCCGCTCTGGCGGCAATCCAGGCAATTCCTCAGGAAATACATCTTGAAATTCGTTAACCACACGAACTTCCTCGAGATTAGGCTCCTTCCTTGCATAATCTCTAACTATGGCTAGGTACCCTTGACATCCTTCGTCAAGTAACTTACACGCTTCTACTGCCGAAATAAGCGCTACAGGCAAATGGGTCTGACCTCCTAAAAATTCACAACTAGACTGATCAGGTAAAACGAATTGAATTACTCTTCTATAACAATCCATTCTAGCCCGATACTTACGAAGCCAGTTCATTCCTATAATCACATCAAAATCATACATAGCCATTACAACCAAATCTATCTCCATATCCTTTCCTCCCATTGATATCTTACAATTTCCACACACCAGCGTAGACAATACCATATCTTTTAAAGGCGTGGAAACACAAAGAGGCGTCTCAAGAGGCATAACTTCTATCTTATTCAAACATCTATATCTTTCAGACACAAACGAATGCGTTGCACCCGTGTCAAACAATGCATATGCCTTTTCACCATTAATAAGAATCGTACCTGAGATAACATTCTTGGAAGCTTCCGCTTCCTCCTGGGAAATCGCATACACCCTTCCTTGTGCAGGCGGTCTCTGAGGATTTCCTTGCTGGTTCGACCTAACAGCATTCTGATATCCCTGTCGCACTGAGCCAACACTCACTTGCGACCTCTCTTGTGGGCAATTCCTCCTAAGATGACCTGCTTGTCCACAGCCAAAACATTTCTGTTGTCCCGTACAAGGTCCTGGGCCATGTCTCTCATTACACCTCTGACAAATACCAGGCTGATAGGGTGCTTTCCCTATATTCAGACCACTCCTTGCCCCTCCAAAATTTCCAAAATTACTTTTCTTCTTCACATTCCAGGTCTGACCTTGACCAGAATAAGGTCTCTTCCCCTTTTTCACATCACTAAAATTCAACGGTTTCTTAAACTCCGACCGCTCTCTCATCAGCTCCTGCTCCACTAGTTGCGCCCTTTCATAAATCTCATTATAATCTCTTATGATCAAAGGCACCAGTTGCTTCCTAATGTCAGTCCTTAATCCTTTCAGGAATCTCTTAGCTTTCTCTTCCTGATCCTCAATCAATCTAGGAGCATATCTAGACAATTCAGAAAATCTAGCCTCATACTGATCTACAGTCAACCCCTTTTGTTCTAGCTGAACAAATTCAGTAATCTTTCTATCCTTAGCACAATCAGAGAAATGCTTCCTATTGAAAGCCCTAACAAACTCCTCCCAGTTAACATCAGTACCTAGTGGAAAGATTATGTCCTTTGAAGCTCTCCACCAAAACTTCGCATTTCCCTCCAATTGATACTTTGCTAAAACTATTTTCTCAGCATCGGTGCAGTCTAACAGCCGGAAAATTCTTTCCATCCCATCAATCCATTGCTCTGCCTCCTCAGGACTTCCCATTCCATTAAACTTAAGTGGCTTCAGCTTCAAAAACTACTCCACTAGTCCTTGAGTACGACGTTCTGCTCAGGGCTGTTCTTTGCGCCTTCCTCTCCATCAGATTTCCAATATTGGCTAATGCCTGCGGGATATCTTCCATTCGGGGTTCAGCCCTTGCAGGCGAGGCTTCAGCCCTCGATGGATGAGCACTTCCGGCTCGCACCATAACTCTCCTGCAATTTCCAAGCATTGCCTCGGGAATAATCGAGACTCACTTTGCCTCCACTCAAAGCAATTACTACTACCACATAAGTAACATATACATGTTACTGGTACCTAAAAGCAACTCAAAATAAACTACTGGGGATCTACGAGTGAATACTCATCACCCGTTATTCAATTATTTCGTTTTACATCCTATGGTGTGCATTGCCATCATGTTCCTCAATTCCCAAATGAGGCTCCTTATCACTCCACCTATAACCATTCGCTCTGATACCAAAAAGGGCGACTGTAACACCCCGAACCCTTCGCAGGTCGTTACCAGTGCGGATGTTACATCTTATTACCGTTTTCCTAGCTTGTACTTAGAACAAGCGTCGTTAATCACAGGCATTTTTTTTTTAAACGATCGGTCCCAACGCGACTCATAGCGGAAGCAAATTAAATATCTCCATCTATCCCCCTACCATTCCATGATATCAATACACACCAGCTAAACATCGGGATTTCATAAACAACTTGACACTTTGCTTACATACATATATATAGCAAGATGGGGTTCTCTTCGGGTCGGTACAAAACAAGAAAGGCTAGGACTCGCCATGTCCTACCTAAAATCTCAAAAAGAAACCTCGACCCTAACATCATACAAGCACAAAAACCCCCATCGAAAGTGTCGACTATCTACATCAAAAGAGATCTAGCTCCTACTCATCGCGCGCGCGGGTCTCACACCCAACCCGGTGCATCAGGTGGTGGCGGCGGCAACATCCCTCGCATAGCTCCATCCCGTCGAACGTGCACAGAAATGAACTCTTGTATGACAGGGCCCCCAGCCAGGCCGATATCATACATCACTAGACATCGCACTCGGATAAAGGTTAGTCCGGGAACAGAGGGACAATCTATCTCCGTACACTCAACCTCTACATCAGACGGTAGACCATAGAATACACCACGCGTGACGGCAGGTAGCGGCATACTTGCTAATCTGAAATGTTATCCCCAAAAGGGGTGAGTACAACCACTCAACAGATAGGGAAATCCAATAACATTCCAATGCATCATGCATATCATCACACGTTGCAAGCATCACTTACCTTGTAATCATGCGTATCATGCATCATCACATCATATATATCATCATCATCATGGCATATCATATATCATTATCATCATCATGCATTTCATCATGCATATCATACCATGAAGGATCATCATGTCACATCACACATCATCATCATGCATCATCATGCATATATTATCATAGGTGATCATCATATCACATTACATGCCATCATCATCATGCATCATCATGCATATATTATCATAGGTGATCATCATATCACATCACATGCCATCGTCATCATGCATCATCATGCATATATTATCATAGGTGATCATCATATCACATTACATGCCATCATCATCATGCATCATCATGCATATATTTTCATAGGTGATCATCATATCACATCACATGCCATCATCATCATGCATCATCATGCATATATTATCATAGGTGATCATCATATCACATCACATGCCATCGTCATCATGCATCATCATGTCATGAGTTAATTTTCATCTTTATCTTTCAATTTTGATCACCACATCACTCATTTCTCAAATCATCAATCTCATCATCAACCCTTCGGGCAGAAACCTCCGACAGGGTTCCCGGCAAACTCAGCCATCCCATGGCCACCGGGCTTCCGGCCCCCCACATTCTGGGCATCTCGCATCTCAACTAGCATCACGAGGCATTCCCTTCGGGCGAAAACCTCCGACGGGGCTTCCGGCCTTTACCCTTCTAGCCGGGCATCCCGCACCCAAATCCTGGTGTCGCGAGGAACCTCCGGGCATGTATCCAAGATACAACCGGACTTCCGGCCCCCACATTCCGGGCATCCCGAAACTCCCGGGAATCTCTGAATTACGCCACCAGGCCACCAGACAACATCCTCCACCACAACCTCTTTCTCATCCACATTTATCCTTTTATCTCAATTTAACATGGCAATTGGCATGGCATCAAACAAATCACACTTGCATTTCAATTCACATGTCATACACATGCCAAAGCTTTACCACATATGCATTTCAACTTAATACATGTACAATAACCTCATCACACAAGTGCCACACAAATGAAGTTGAATCCATGGCCAAATAAAAATCTATTTTATTTTATTATTATTTTATTATATTATTATTATATTATTATATTTATTTATTTTCATAAATAAATATTAAATTTAATATCTATGATTTTCCCAAAATCATAATATTCAAAAAATCACTAAACAAATCAATAGGATCACAATTTCATACAAAATTCATGGCCAAGTTGAATTTCTCATAATTCCACAATTTCCACAAATAGCACATGATATTCGGATAATGACCAGAATTGCACAGTTTCCAAATAAATTCGATTAAAATACTCATATGGCCTTCAAAAATTACTAAATTTTACAGGGTGATAGCCAACACATTTTAGTGAATTTTTCATGCAGAACTCTAAGCCAAATTATTTTTAGATTAATTTATACAACCCCACGAAACCTCTGGAACCACTACCACGTCGTCCAGAATACACTTCTCCGAAATTTTTTATATTTCACCCATCTATTCTCTTTCGTTTCCTCTGAAATTTGAGTATGTTATGTAACAAGGTGTCCTTTACAAGTTTTATGAAGAGATCTAGGTCAAATAACCAAAGTAGGGTCACCATTTAAGTCCATGAAGTCTCGGGTGTCTCGGAACACATCACCAGAATCAATCATCTCCAAGATCTAGCCGATTCACTAGGCTATACTCGTTAATTTCTCTTAAAATTTGAGTATGTTGTATTTTAAGGTGTTACCTACAACTTTCATGAAGACATCGAAGTCAAATATTCAACAGAAATCAACATGCAAACAAGAAATCAACAAGAGGTCAGTGAAGATTTCTCAGATCTAGGGTCTCCGTATGATAGAACTTTTGACCCCTCAAATCTCCATCGTTTTCTACGAAATTTTAGTATGTAATACTACAAGATGTTAGATTCAACTTTCATGAAGACAACAAAGCCAAAATCGAACTCCAAACACACATGAAAACTCGAACAAGCTACTGACTTCCACAAACCGAACAAGAACAGTCACACGGTTTGAAAGTAACCAACTCTTACCTCGGTTTTCGCACAAATCATACCTAAAATCTAACATGCAACCACCAAAACAAACATGCAAGAGAAGTTACGGACTCCACTTGCCTTAAAGATGAACAAGCAACGACAAACGGCGACGATCGGACGGCGAACGAACGGCACACCCCTCCGGCTCCGCCTCCTCTCCTCTCGGTTTCTCCCTTCCGCTCGAACTCTCTCTCTCTCTCTCTCTCACACTCTCTTTGGACGAAATGAAGCAAAGAACCGGCCATCTCTCTCTCATCCTTTTTATATCCCCTTAATCCCATCATTAGCAATCATTGCTTTGCCTAAAGATTAACCAATGCATGCTCTTGTCCCTTGCCACTTGTCATTTTTATTTTTGAATTTGGATGGGCTTGGGCTTAGGCCCATCCGGCCACTCCCTTGGGCTGGTCGAATTCTCTCCTTGGGCTCTAATGGGCCGACAAGCTTGGCCCACCAAGCTTTAGGCTAATGGGCCCAAGGCCCATTTCGAAAATAACCTTCCTTTTCCTTCTTCTTTTTTTTTTTTGAAATTCTTTTATAAATATTTTTTGAATTCCAATTTTCATCTTGGCCAATGTCTTGGGACATTTTAATTATCGAGATTTAATTTATGAATCATATGGCCAAGCGTAGATTATTAATCTATTAAATTTAAATTTCCACAATCACAAGCACAAATCATCAAATTAAAAGACTAATGGCTAAAACATAAGCCATGGAAATTCTACCACCTAATTAAAGACTTTAACACACCTTAAGGCTTGGCTTTGAATTTCTGGGATGCCACAGCTTGCATCAAATCAAAAGTGGCCTTCTCCTTCACAATGTTAAACGCGACGTTATGAGCCAACGTCAACTGAATAACACCCATAACTCGTCTATCCAGCAAACCTAGTCAGCTTGCTTCATCATCTTTGTTTTCTCTCCCAACAAGGGCAATTGCAATTTCATCTGGTAGAGATAATCTTTAATCTGTATCTTCCAGAAACCAATATCATTCCCATCAAATTTATTGAATATCACTTTTCCTTCTTCTGTCGTCATTGATTTGCTTCAACTTAGCCAAATCTGACTTTGATACCAATTGTTGCAGAAAGTGAGTGATTGAACAATAAAATAGACAAAATCGGAAAATAAATTAGACACCAAATGTACGTGGTTCAATCGTACAGACCTACGTTCACTAGGAGAGTAGCGAGGAATTCACTATAAATCAAGCGGTACATGGATATTACACATTCAAGTCACTCAAACACTCTCTTGGTGTTTCTTAAGCCCTAATTACACCAAAAAACACACGCACTGTTTAGCCCTACAATTCCTCGCGAAATAATCTCTAAATCTCACAAATGAATTATACACGCAAATCTTACCACAAGATTTGATTAGCTACAAACACTAATTCTTCTCGGATGTAATTGCACAAACGAAAACCTGCCAAGCACTCGTTAGAATAATGGCGCTTCAATGCTCGTATCAACAACGGTGCTGACTACAATATTCATGCAAGCAAGGCACGCCTAAGAGAAACCCTCGAATACGTTTATAAATTGCCCCCGCCAACAAAAGTCTTAATTTTGGATTGGTCAAAGGAGTAGTCAACGCCTATTGGGATTAAGAGATCAAATCAAGTGGAATTCGGTCTTTACGTTTGCTGACTTCCAGTAGAGTTTGATTTTCTTATTTTTCCTTTTCCGTTTTATTTATTTATTTCCTCTCTTGGCTGAGGAAGCTGACGTGCGCATCCAAAATCCTTCTGACTTCCCCTTTTGATTTTCCCTTGCCAATCTCCACTTGAATGGTGGGAATATTTCCTTATCCCCAAGTTAACTAATTTGAGGTCCGAGTCCACTTAATGAGCTTAAATTCGAGACATACTTTAACAATGTCAACCGCCAAGCAAAACAGAACATGGAAGTGATAGAAACCGCTTTTGATCAATGCATGTCCAAGATTGAGGAGGCTGTGCAGAGCTTGAAGAACCTTCAACTTGTTCGAACCCCCTTCAAGCCCTAATTGATGAATAAAAAACTTCCTTCTGTTTGGAAAAATTCTAAGTTTATCTATTTTTTGAACTCACAGTCTATTTTTTTTTTATTATATTTTTTGGTGTGTTTTGAAGTGTTTATGGAATATCTTGTTTGGATTCTTATTATGGACTATATATATATATTTGGTGATGTTGACAAAAAGGCGGAGAAATTTGTAGATATGTTAGATATTTTGTGGAGATTATATGCATGATACATAAGAATGCAAATCGAAGATCAGTTTGTAAGCTCAGACTATACTACAAGCTTTATTACATTGTGCTTATATTCTTACTCAGATCTAAAGCTTATATCTTTTATTTTGAATATTTGAATGGAAGTTTTATCACTATAAAAAAGGTGAAAATTGTTGAGAAAACTCATAATAGATTTTGAAGTGGACAAAACTATGCAATAAGATATTATTAAGTCTGATAATTGTCTTGAAGAATGTTGTATTAGGAATATAACTGAAGAATGGAAACATTTCATTCTAGCTCAAATTTAAGTACAAATCATAAAGTCTACCTTAGGTTGTACACACTCAGACTTAATCTCAAAGAATTTATTCTGAAGATAAGACTGAGAGAATTACTCTCTTTCCCATCCTGACGAAGGTCAAAACTTAGGTAGTTCAAAACATTGAAAAAATTCAAAACGTAGCAAGTTTAGATCGAAGCATAATCAGAAGATGACAAGTCCAAAACAAGACCAGTTTAGGAAGAATAACGGCTAGTGATCTAGTTTGAATTTCACACCTAAATAGATTTGAATGACTCAATTTAATTGATTGACAATTCAATCCTGAAGGTAAGTTTTTTCTAAATGGAGAAGCTATACTTATGGAAACTAAGACTCTAATTGTATGGGTGACTAAAATCAAGTGGAGATTCTATTTTTGTCTTGATAAAGAGTTGTCCAACAATAGATTGGAAGATGATTCTTTGAAGACTGTCCAACGGCTAGTTTGAAAGTGGAGGAATATTTAAGGAGACAAATGTTAAGAAGCATGTAAGAGATGAGGCCTGGAATTTAAAATTCTAAAGTCATAGCGAACTTCGATCATTCACTTGTCTTTCTTGTGCTTAAAAGTTAATGATTACGAGAGAAGTACAAAAAGAGTGACTAAGGGCTTATTTGGTAACATTTTCGAGAATAACTGATTATGTTCTTTTGTTCTCCAAAATAAAAAAAGAATATAAATCCGTTTGGTAAATTTTTTGTTCCCAAGAACAAAAATCCGTTTTTTCCCCCAAGAATATATTTGAAATAGAATCAAAAGGTAGTTTATTGTTTTCGAGAAAAATTCCAAGAATCAAGCCTAACTTTTTCTTTCTTTCTTTTCTTTTATTCTTTTCGATAGAGCTAGTAAGAACACCTAGAGGGGGGTGAATAGGTTCGCAAGACTCAACAAATTAACTTACCTTTATAGGATAATAGACTAAAGATGTAAACGAGTATAAGCAGTTATATGAAGCTAAAAATTAAAATAAAGAGTTTAGGGAAAGATAATAGAAACATAATGTTTACAGTGGTTCAGCTTAGATCAAGCCCACGTCCACTCTCCTGCACTAACAGCCCACTGGCTAGATTTCACTATGAACCAAAAGAGATTTTATAGTCTCACGTCCTTGACCCCATAGTGTAGAAACTCTACTACACTTTCTCAAAATCTCACAAGTATATGATCTCTCTTTTGAGTACAATATAAGCTCAACGATTAAAATAGCAAAGAACTAAGAGTTTTAGAATTTGGAATTTTTCTATTATGCACACGCTCAAATAACTTGAGCGTCTTCCTTATATACTCATTCATACCTCTACAACCGTTGGCACTTTCCAAAGAAGTTCTTCCAATCTACCCATTGGACAGAATCAATCAAGGAGATCTCGAGTCATTTAAGGAATATGATGATAGCCCACCAATCCTGCTTGCCCATACAATCAGGATCTAGGTTTCTATAAGTAGAACCTTCCAAATATACTTCACCTTTCAAAAGATTTGATTATCCAAATTGATTCCAATAAGAATAATTGATCATTAGGTACTATCTTTAGTTGTAAGATCTTCTTCAAATCGTACGAATTGAATCCTTGAAGATAAACTCGTATCTGGATAAGTCTTTTCTTTGTCGGTCTGAAATCTGTTAGAGAGGTCAGACTTTGAATATAAAGTCTAATCGGTCTTTAGACTTTGACAAAAGAGTCTTGAGATCTTCAGACTATAACACTTGAGTTTACAAGTCTTCAAACTAGACCTTTGAAAATGTTTTGTCAGTTTCAAAACAGTTAAGGAGTTTTCTCTAATAATCTCCCCATTTTTTATGATGACAAAACTTTCTTGCAGATTTGCAAAATTTTAATCTGCAACACTTAAACAAGTTGTGATGTCTTATAATAAGATAATTAAGGCCTAGATAGTATTGATTCTGCAACCACATAAACCATGTTAAATTTGCAAGATAAATAACTATCCATCCATATCAAAATCACAATCTTAGTTGCTACAAGAAAAATCCAAATCCAAATAACAGTCAAATATCTAAAGACAGTCAAATATCTAAAGTTCATTAGTCGGAAAGCAAACCAAAACCAAGGTCAAATCAGGCACAAGTCATCAAAAGATCAAATCAAATATGCACAAATTTTCTCCCTCTTTTTGTCAACAGCAAAAAGTGGAGAACACGAAAAAGAAATTTGGATAAAATCAAGGCTGCTTAGGGATGCGAACGAGTTAGAAATCCCCCATAGACTTGACATTCTCCTCTAGCTTCCTCAGGTCCTCCTTCAATTGCTTTATATCCTCACCCTTGGCATTTGCTTGAACTTGAAGTTTAAGGGCTTGAATTTGATCGTGCAAAGAACTGAAGTGGCTTGATGTGCGGACTACATGTACTGAAATTCACACGCCAACCCATAAACCTGAGCTTTGATCTCCAGAAGAAGCTCGAGCAGTGTTTTAAAGTCTGCTGTATTATCGGTTTGAGTACTCGCTTTAGCACGATCAGTTTAAGGAGTGTTGACTGATGATGGAACTTCAGCATGAACATCTAGACTTGGAGATGAAGCCTCATTACCATCTTTAGAAAATTGAGAGGCATACACATCCTCTAGATCGGCAGGAAAACGACTAACATCATCACTAGTAAAAGCAAGTGAAAAAGTACCTCTTTTATCAACAGCTCCCCCTGTTTCAATGCCTTCGGGTGGAGAAAAGTATTTTTCTTCTTGCTCTTGCTCTTCTTCAACATCACGATGATGTTGTCCTTCTTCCTCTGCATGAGAATCACCATGACCCTATTATTTTGCTTCTTCTCTTCTTCTCTATTCTTCTTCTATTCTTCCTTCTTCTTCTTCTTCTTCTGTCCTCATTGCTTCTCTCTCTTCATCTCTCTACTCTGTCTCTTCTTTTTCACGGTTCTCTCGATCCTCTGTCTCTGGAAAGCTAACAAAACTCTATAAATTATTCAAGGCAAAAGCGGAGATAGTGATATCATCCTCATCTTCTTCATCCTGCAAGATGAGTGCTCTCCTCTTCTTAGATGGTTTTGTTATGGGCTCTTTGCCTTTCCTTTTTCCTGCTGCAGAGTCTTGTCTTGCCTTGATAGGGTCTTCACTTTAATGCTCTCCAAAGCCTTGTTTAGCTCCTTCAGATGCATCTTGGAAACCATCTTCAGTCCCACTACCATTGGATCAATGGTTCGAATAAACATAATTTTGGGAGGCTGAATGTTAAGGTGTCTGAACAAATGAGTGACAAGAGCAGAATAAGGGAATTGCCCCTTGTCCTTCACCACTGTCCTATACATGTGCATAAGGATAGTGTGTGGCAGAGAGAACTTATAACTGATGTTAATGGCGTACATCAACTTCGCTTCAGAGTTTGAGACATTAGTCTTTGAGGCGGATTTGGGTTTGAGACAGTTAATGACAATCTTGTGGAGTAAAATATTGGAGGCATTCATTCTGGAGTAAGAAATTCGGCCTTTAGCAATCCTGTCTCGAACAAACTCTAAGGTAGCATGAGTAATAGACACATTGATTGGTTGGAAACTCCCTCTTTCCATCCCAATTATATCAGCCAGAGGTACTCTTTCTATTGACTCTGCAACCTACTAAATCTGTGTTTGAATATCCAAGGAGAGTAAAGTCTCATTCTTTGGGATACCACAAACCTAGTTTTGAAGTAGTTGCAACGTATTTGATGATGCGTTCTGTAGCACTTAGATGAGATTCTTTGGGATTTGTTTGAAATCTAGCACAAATGCAAATGCTAAACAAAATGTCAAGTTTAGAAGCAATAAGATAAATAAGTGAACTAATAATACTCCTGTAAAGCTTCTGGTTAACTTTCTTTCCCCCTTTGTCTTTGTCTAGCTTCGAAGAACTTGACATTGGTATCTCAGTCTTTCTGCAATTCTCCAATTCGATCTTCTTAATGAGGTCTTTTGCATATTTTTCTTGGTGAATGAAAATTCCATCCTTCAATTGTTTCACTTGTAATCCGAGAAAGAAAGATAGTTTACCTATCATGCCCATCTCAAATTCATCCTACATAGACTTAGAAATTTTTTTGCACAGATTTTCGTTAGATGATCCAAATATAATATCATCAATATAGATTTGGACAAGTAGAAAATATTTCCATTGAAAAAACCATTTTGAATTAAAAAATTAACTTGTCGTACCATGCTCAAGGTGCTTGCTTTAATCCATATAGAGCATTTTTTTAGTTTGAAAACTGAGTCTGGTCTTTTTGAATCTTCGAATCCAAGTGGTTGTTCCACATAGACTTTTTCTTGGATAAATCCATTTAGAAATGCGCTTTGACGTCCATTTGGAATAACCTAAAATTTTTATAGCAAGCAAAAGCGAGTAATAATCTAATTGCTTCTAACCTTACTCAAAGAGCGTAGGTCTCATCATAGTCTATCTCTTCTTCTTGCGTATATCATTTGGCCACGAGTCTTGCTTTGTTCCTAATCACTTTTCCTTTCTCGTCCATCTTGTTCCTGAAAACCCATTTAGCTCCAATAATAGATTTATCTTTTGGTTTAGGAAATAGTTCCCAAACATCGTTAATGCTGAACTACCTGAGTTCTTCTTGCATAACTTCAATCCAACTTTCATTTACCAAGGTTTCTTCTATGTTTTTGGGTTCTATTTCAGAAATAAGTGTCAAAGCACTATACTCTTCTTGCCTTTTGGATCTGGTGCAAATCCCTTCATCAATGTTGCCGATAATAAGTTCCTTGGGATGACTAGACTTATGCTACCAGTTACTGGTCGGTTTGATAGTTTGCTGATCTTCTACTTCAGTTAAGTCTTCAATTTATGTTCGTTGTTGATCTTCAGAAGTCTAAACCACTTCAGGGGAGGTAGACTTTGTAAAATTTGGAGTAGGTTCAGATTCTTTAAGTTGAGTCTGATTCAGTTGATTCTGCATAGAGTCTTGAAATTTGACATTCATAGATTCTTCCATAAATTGAGTCTTCTTGTTGAATATCCTATAGGCTTTGCTTGTGGTTGAATATTCAAGGAAAATTCCTTTGTCTGATTTCTCCTCAAACTTACCAGTTCGATCATTTGCATTTTTCAAAACAAAACATTTACAACCAAACACATGAAAATAAGAGACATTTGGCATTTTCCCTTTAAATACCTCATAAGGAATTTTCTTTAGAATAAGTCTTAAAAATACTCTGTTGATAATATAGTAAGCTGTAGAAATCACTTCAGCCCAAAAACGAGAAAAACATATTACTTTCAATTAAAAGAGTTCTTGCTATTTCTTGCAAATATCTATTTTTTCTTTCCACAACTCCATTCTGTTCTGGAGTATATGGAGATGAGAAAACATGTTGAAATCCAGATTCATCATAGAATTTAGCAAAGTCTTGATTTTCAAACTCACCTCCATGGTCTGTCCGTATGTTTGAAATAGCATATCCTTTTTCATTCTGAGCTTTCTTGGAAAACTTTGAAAAGTGAGAAAATGTTTCAGACTTATTTGCTAAAAAGTAAACCCAAGTAAGTCGAGAATAATCATCCACGATTACTAGGCAATATCTCTTTCCACCAATGCTTTGAGTTTTAGTTGGTTCAAAGAGATTCATATGTAGAAGCTGCAGAACACGATTAGTTCAAACTTGATTTATAGGTTTAAAAGAACTTCTAACCTGTTTTCCCAAAACACATGGGGTGCATAGATTAGACTTTTGATATGACAGACTGTGAAGTTCATGAACAAGTTTCTTGGAAGAGATCTTGGCAATCTGCTTCATATTAACATGGCCAAGCTTTTGATGCCAAATGTTTGCTTCATCTTGAATGTATATTATACATTGAGAACTCTCTGGTTTTATATCCAGAAGATAAATATTCCCATGTTTTCGTCTAGTGAAAGATTAAGAAAAATCTTTACTAGTTCCCGAACAGATTCCTTCTTGGAAATTGATTTTGAATCCAGTGTCGCACAATTGACTAATGCTAAGTAGATTGTAATTCAATCATTCCACAAAGGAAACATTGTTGATTGTGAGACTTCCAATCTTTACAATTCCACACCCAACAATTATTCCTTTGCCGTTTCCACCAAAAGAGACATTTCCACCATTTAATTGCACAAGTTTTATAAAACAACTCGAATATTCAGTCATGTGTTTCAAACAGCCACTATCCAAATACCATTTAATTTTTTTCTTAATAGTGACCTGCAATTACAAAAATAAATTAAGCGTTCTTTGGTACTCAGATTTTCTTGGGTCCAGAGAAATTAGTTTTAAATATAGTCTCTGCCCAATCTTTCTTAATAGGTCTCCAGATTTTAGGAAATTCTTTCTCGAAATGTTTAGAGCTGTTACACTTTGAACATTTGAGAGCATTTTGGCCAACAGGTTTTACAAAAGCTTTTTGAAAATTATTTTTGTAAAACACTTTTGGAAAATCAATTAGAAGAATAGTTTCTAGAGTCATTCCCAAACCTCACTTATTAAAATAAGGTCTTTGTACTAAAAGGATCTTTTCTAACTTCTCAAATCCTAATGAAAACCTTTTTGTGATATTTGAAATGTCTTCTTTTAAGAAAGTATTTTCTTTTGAAAAAGAATTTGCATTTTCTTTCAAATTGGCAAAATTTTTGTCTAGATTTTCAAACTTTTCTTTCCAAGAAATTTCCTATTGCTTAAGTGTAGAATTCTCTCTTTTCAGCTCGGAAATCCTTTTAAGAGAAGTTTTGAGACTGAGATAAAGTTCATTTATGTATTTTGAGACTTTAATAGGAATTTTTAAATTACTCGCCTTGATTTCACTATATGTGTCTGAGTTTGAATCTGTCTTAGAGTTTCTATCTTATTCTGATTTTGCCATTAGACATATATTGGCATATTCTTCATCACTTTCTTCGCATTCAGTATCATTCCATGTCTCTACTTTGAGAGCCTTTATGTATTTCTCAGTTTTTCCCTTCTTTTTCTGCAATAGAGGACAATTGGGTCGGATGTGTCTCTTTTTCTTGCATTCAAAATAGATCACATCTTTGTTGGCTTCATCATCCTCAGTTGATTTGTTTTGAAACTTTTGAGTGCTTTGCTTCTTCCAGTTGAATATTCTTCATTTTCTATTCAACTTTCCGAATTTCCTTATCATGAGTGTTAGTTCTTCACCATCCATATTATCTTCTGAATTTGTATCAAAATCATCATTAGATTATAAAGCAATTGACTTCTTACCTTTAGGATCTTCCTCCTCATTGATTTGCTCTACTTTATATGATTGAAGTGTGCCAACCAATTCGTCTACAGAAAGCGGCATGATCCTCTGAGTTTCCCTTTTTGAAATCTTCACGTGATTCTAGTTTTTGGAGAGTCCATGCAACAATTTGTTAACCTTCATTGGTCCTGAGATTGGCTGTCCTTGATATGCTAGATCGTTTATAATTTCTGTGAAATGACTAAACATGTCAGTGATAGATTCTCCCAACTTCATCTTGAAGGCTTCATACTGTTCGAGTAGAATATTGATTTTTGTTTCTTTAACTCGACTAGTTCCTTCATAGGTAACATGCAACCTATCCTAGACTTCTTTGGCTGTTTCACAAGATGAAATTCTGTTATACTCAGTAGGAGATAAAATACAGTATAAATAGTAGATGGCTTTAGCATCAAGAGCTTGTCTCTTGGTTATTTCTTCTTGTCCCATTTCGCCAGCATCTACAACTTCTTTTCCTCTTTCAAAGGTTGATGTAGCTTTAGGAATGATCCATTTTTCTACTACATCTCATTCCAGGGGATCTTTCGATCTCAGGAATGCCTTCATATTGTTTTTCTACACATTGTATTCCTTCCCATCAAAGTAAGGAGGTATGGTGTTGCTTTAACCTTAAATGAATTCTGGAGCCAAACTACTAGCCATAGATCTTTAACTCAGAAGTAAAAATACTTCAATAAAATAAGTACACAGGCTTTGATACCAATTGATAGAGCTAGTAAGAACACCTAGAGGGGGTGAATAAGTGTTAAAAGAAATTTTCGCAAGATTCAACAAATTAACTTGACTTTAGAGGATAATAGACTGAAGATGTAAATGAGTATAAGAGTTATATGAAGCTAAAAATTAAAATAAGGAGTTTAGGGAAAGAGAATAGAAACACAATGTTTATAGTGGATCGGCTTAGATCAAGCCAACGTCTACTCTCCCACACTAACAGCTCACTGGCTGTGAATGTAGAATTTTGGTTTTTTTTTTCATGAGATTACAATAGATAAAGAGAAAAAGAAGAAAGAAGAAAGAACGACTAAACCGAATCAAACCCCAAAATTGGTTCAGCTTGGTTGGTTCTTGACTATAATACAATTTAGTTTGCTTTCATTTTCTTGAAAACCATACTTATGTATTTGGTTTGGTTTGACATCCATACCGCAGCAGTCACACCATGCTTAGCTCCCGATAGTTCTAAATAAAGCAATAAGTGTTGTAAAAGATTTGTGCAATCATTTTCTTTTAAAATAAAGGCACATTTTTTGAGAAAAATTGAGTAGTTATATGCAATTAATAATAATAATAAAAGGCAAGTCATTAAGGCAAAGAGATCAAAACAAATACTCCACGATGAATGGTAAGAATATGCTGGGGGAGCACTTAGGTGGAACATTATTTTGTGGAGAATGAAGCAAATCCAACTTTGCAATATGAAGGAGAGTTTTCGAATTGTCTGGAGTCCCGTGTGTAATAATGATTTTGTAGGAACATTTTATTACGGAGGTAAAGATGATGTCATTTGCATATTAAGATCAACGGAGGTAAAGTAAGGCCAAGTTTGAATTGAAAATTGATTACCCAGTTCTTAATTGAGGATTGACGTTTCTGAATAGGAGCTACTCTTTTGTTCCATTTTTTTCTTCTCTTCGACAAAATAAATTTGTGGGATATTGACGAATTTTTGCTCATACTCCTCAATGTTGAAAAGGCTAGTAAGATCTGTTGGAGAAATCTTTCCAGAATATTTTGAAGCTGACAAAACGTTTCTATCAGTCTAGTCTGGATAAATACAGATCTTCTGTTTAGAGTATGAAGACTTTCAGATCACCAGACTCAAGACTCAAGACTCAAGACTCAAGACTCAAGACTATTCTCATTGACAGTTCTTCTGATCCAGTGACGAAGGCAATCCAGAGCCAAAGTATTTGGTTGAGGATTCAGTCTTATCATCTGGAGAAGATCTCTTGGCTGGATAAATATAACGGATTCTTTTATTCGTAATCAAGATTGTTTGAAGATCGATGGTCGACGAAATATTCTTGGAAGGTTCTATTCTTGGAAACCAAGATCCCGATTGTATGGGCGAACAGGATTGATGGGCTATCGTCAAGTTCCTTTAATAGCTTGAATGATCTTCTTGATTGATTCCGTCCAACGGGTAGATTGGAGGAATTCCTTTGGTAAGTGCCAACGGGTATGATAGCATAAATGAGTATAAAAGGAAGACGTTATAGTTACTTTAGAATATGATCGATAGAGAAATTCCAGAGTCTGAAGCACCTTGATTATTAGTCGATACATTTTGAGCGAAATTGTATACACAAAGAGTGTCTATACTCAGTGATACCTTGAGCGAGTGTGGTAGATCATCTACACCGAAAAGTCAAGGAAGAACAACGTTGTAACATCTCTTTGTTCATAGTGGAATCCAGCCAATAGGCTGTCAGTGCAGAAGAGTGGACGTAGGCTTGAAATAAGCCGAACCACTATAAATCGCGTGTTCAATTTTCTCTTCTCTTAGTCTTAATTTGATTACTGCTTGTCTCAAATCTATTAACTGTCTAGTATTGCGCAATTATTAAGAAAAATCCTTTATATACCTATTCACCCTCCTCTAGGTACTTATACTAGCTATATCAATTGGTATCAGAGCTCGTGTACTCACTTTATTTGAAGTGTTTTACTTCAGAGTAAAAGATCCATGGCTAGTATGCTAGCACCAGGGCTGATGGAAGGGCAAAGCAATACCAGACCTCCCTACTTTGATGGAAATGACTACAACATCTGGAAGAACAAGATGAAAGCTTTCCTACGATCAAAGGATCCTCTGGAATGGGACGTTGTAGAAAAAAAGGAATTACTCCTACAGCTGCATCAGTCTCTGAAAGAGGGAAAGAAACTGTTGAGACCAGCGGAATGACTCAGGAAGAGATAATCAAGAGACAAGCACTCGATGCAAAAGCAATTTACTCTTTATATTGTGCTTTGTCACCAACTGAATATAACAGAATATCTTCTTGTGTTACAGCAAAAGAAGTTTGGGACAGATTACATATCACCTATGAAGGAACAGATCGAGTGAAGGAAACCAGAATTAATATTCTCCTCGGTCAATATGAAGCCTTCAAAATGAAACCAGGAGAATCTATAACTGACATGTTTAGTCGTTTTATAGATATTGTCAATGGTCTTGCGAATCAAGGACAAAAAATTTCTGATCCCATGAAGGTAAACAAGCTACTGCGTGGACTCTCCAAGGATTGGAATCACATAAAGACTTCAATAAGAGAGACGCAAGAATTATGCCACTATCGTCGACGAGCTGATTGGAACTCTTCAGATCTTATGAAGTGGAACGAATTAATGAAGATGAAGATCCAAAAGGTAAGAAATCCATTGCATTAAAATCAAATGATGATTCTGATGATGCAGATTCTGAAGATGATATGGACGATGAGGAGCTTGCTCTCATGATAAGAAGATTCAGAAAACTGAATAGAAAATGAAGGAGGTTCAACTCAAAGAGACAAAGTTTTCAAAGACAGCAGACCAAGTCTCTGTTGATGATGAGAACCAAACAAAGATGTAGTTTGCTTTGAATGTAAGAAAAAGGGACACATCGGACCTAACCGTCCTCTTAGAAGAAGAAGAGAGGAAAAGCTGAAAAGTTTCGAAAAGCCCTCAAAGCCGAAACTTGGAGTGATACGAGAGTGTGAAGAAAGTGATAATGAATATGCCAACCTATGTCGATGGCACAATCGGACTCGACTCGGTTACGGATCGACTCGAGCCGGTGAATTTGAGGCAAGTAATTTTAAAATTCTTGTCAAAGTTTCTAAATACATTGATGAACTGTGTTTTAGTCTTAAGACTTCTCTCAAAAGAATTTCCAAACTTAAAAAGGAAAACTCAACTCTAAAACAAAAGGAAAACGTTGTAGAAGAAAAAGTTAAAAGTTTAGACTTGAATGTTTCCACCCTTAAAGAAAATGAAGATAATCTTTTGAAAGATAATGCTTTTTTAAAAACTGACTTATCAAATATTTCAAAGAAATTTTCAATAGGGTCCGAAAAACTTGAAAAAATTCTTTCAGTTCAAAGACCTTACTTCAATAAGTCCGGTCTCGGTATGACAGCAGAAACAATTCCCTTGATTGATTTTCCTAAAGTAAAAGAAAGAATTAAGAAAAGACCCTCGAGAGAGGCTTACAAAAATCATTTCAAGAAAGTTTTTGTAAAGTCTGTAGGTCGAAATGCCCTCAGGTGTTCAAAATGTAACAGTCCGGATCACTTTGAAAAAGAGTGTCCTATGGTTTGGAAACCTGTTAAGAAAGTATGGGCTAATACTGCTTATCTTACTAACACTAAAGGACCCAAGAAAATTTGGGTACCAAAGAAAGCTGAAGACTCTATTTTAAATGCAGGTCTCCGTCAAGAAAAAGGTAAAGTGGTATCTTGACAGTGGATGCTCAAGACACATGACATGAGACTCAAATTGCTTCATTAAGCTTGTTCAAGTAAATGGTGGAAAAGTTTCATTTGGAGGAAACAATAAAGGAAGTATTGTGGGATTTGGAACTGTGAAAATTGGAAATCTCACAATAAGTAATGTTTCCCTAGTGGAAGGACTCAATTACAATCTTCTCAGCATTAGCCAATTGTGTGATACTTGTTTTAAGATCTTCTTTCAAGAAGGAACATGTTCTAGAACCAGTAAAGACTCTACTCAGTCTTTCATGGGTCGAAGACATGGAAATATCTATCTTCTGGATGTGAAGCCAAATGAATCGCAATGCCTAATCCCAATTCAAGACGAAGCAAGCTTATGGCACAGAAAGCTTGGTCATGTCAACATGAAGCAATTAGCCAAAATCTCATCAAAGCAGCTTGTTCGAGGTCTACCCAAATTACCATACCAAAAGACTAATCCATGCAATCCATGTATTCGGGAAAGCAGGTAAGAAATTCATTTAAGCCAATAAATCATGTCTCTACTAATCATGTACTACGCTTGCTGCATATGGATATCTTCGACCAACCAGAACCCGAGCATTGGAGGTAAGAAATATTGCCTAGTAATTGTGGACGATTACTCCCGCTTTACTTGGGTATGTTTCCTTGCAAGTAAGTCCGAAACCTTCTTGTATTTTGAAAAATTTGCTAAAAAGATTCAAAATGAAAAAGGAAGTGTTATCTCAAATATAAGAACATATCATGGAGGTGAATTTGAAAATCATGATTTTACAAAATTTTGTGATGAATCTGGCTTTAAGCATGTGTTCTCCTCTCCATATACTCCTTAGCAAAATGGAGTTGTGGAAAGAAAGAATAGATCTCTTCAAGAAATGGCTAGAACTCTTTTAATTGAATGTAAGATTTCTTCACGATTTTGGGCTGAAGCTGTTTCAACAGCATGCTATATCATCAATAGAGTCTTCTTAAGACCTATTCTAGAGAAAACCCCTTATGAGTTATTCAAAGGTAAGAAGCCTATTGTTTCATACTTTCATGTGTTCGGTTGCAAATGCTTTATATTGAAAAATGCAAAAGATCGAGTTGGTAAATTTGAAGAAAGATCAGATGAAGGCATCTTCCTTGGATATTCTACATCAAGCAAAGCCTACGAGTCTATAACAAGAAGAGCCGGTGGAGGAGTCAATGAATGTCAAATTTCAAGACTCTACGCAAGATGAATCCAGTCGACTCATCATGAAGAGTCTCGAACCTGCTCCGAACCCTCCAAAGCTTACAACTCAAGAAGCATCTCGGACTCGGGAGTCCAGCATCAAGCTGTTCGTGAAGATTCAAATAAAGAAAGAGATCATCAATAAGACAAATCAACCAGTAACTGGAAGCATAAGTCCAGTCATCCCAAAGATCTCATTATCGGCGAAATTAATGAAGGAATTCGCACCAGATCCAAAAGGCGTGAAGAGTCTAGTGCTGTGGCTCTCATTTCTGAAATTGAACCAAAGAGCATAGAAGAAGCTTTATTTGATGAAAGCTGGATTGAAGCTATGTAAGAAGAGCTCAGATAGTTCAATATCAATGATGTCTGGGAATTGACATCTAAACCTAAAGGTAAAACTGTTATTGGAGCTAAATGGGTGTTTAGGAACAAGATGAATGAGAAAGGAAGAGTCATACGAAACAAAGCAAGACTCGTGGCCAAGGGATATACGCAAGAAGAAGGAATAAACTATGATGAAACTTACGCACCAGTAGCAAGGTTAGAAGCTATTCGATTAATACTTGCGTTCGCTTGTTATAAAAATTTCAGGTTATTCCAAATGGACGTCAAAAGTGCCTTCCTAAATGGATTTATCCATGAGGAAGTTTATGTGGAACAACCACCAGGGTTTGAAGACCCAAATAAGCCAGACTCAGTCTTCAGACTGAAAAAGGCCTGGTATGGTCTAAAGGAAGCACCTCGAGCTTGGTACGACATACTAAGTAAGTTCTTAATACAGAATGGTTTTGTCAAAGGTAAAGTAGATACTATTTTATTTATCAAAAAGGAAAACAAAAGTTTTCTACTTGTTCAAATATATGTGGATGATATTATTTTTGGATCCTCTAATGAAAGTCTGTGCAAGAAATTTTCTAAGTCTATGCAGGACGAGTTTGAAATGAGTATGATGAGAGAGTTAACATTCTTTCTTGGTCTTCAAGTAAAACAATTGAAGAAAGGAACTTTTATTTATCAAGAAAAATATGCTAATGATCTTGTCAAAAAGTTTGGACTAGAAAAGTGCAAAAAGACCGACATACCGATGTCAAGTTCTTGGAAGATAGACAAAGATGAAGAAGGGAAGAAAGTTGATCAAAAGCTGTACAGGAGCATCATTGGTTCACTTCTTTATCTTCTTTGCTTCTAGACGACATTTTGTTGAGTATTTGCATCTGTGCTAGGTTTCAATCAGATCCTAGAGAATCCCATCTCAGTGCTGCGAAACGTATTATTAAATACGTTGCTTCATCTTCAAGCATCGGTTTTTGGTACCCTAAGAAGGGAGACTTTGATCTTCTGGGATATTCAGACGCAAATCTGGCCGGTTGCAGAGTTGATAGAAAGAGCACTTCGGGAACTTGCCAGTTGCTTGGAAGCAGAACAGTGTCTTGATTTTCAATGAAACAAAGCACTGTAGCTCTCTCAACAACAAAAGCTGAGTATGTAGCTCTTGGAAGTTGCTGTTCGCAAATTCTATGGATAAAACAATAGCTACAAGACTTTGGAATTGAGGACTCATACACAGAGATTAGATGTGACAACACCAGCGCAATCAATCTCACCAAAAATCCAATCCTTCACTCAAGAGCAAAGCATATAGAGATTCAACATCATTTCATTAGAGACCATGTTCAAAATGGAGAAATCTTGATTCAATTTGTTGATTCAAAAAGTCAACTAGTGGATATATTCACAAAGCCTTTGGAGAAAAACCAATTCGATTTTATCCGTTCCAGACTCAACATTTTGAAGCTTGAGGAAGTTAAAGTCTAGAGACTCTCCAACCCTCAGACTTAGACATTCATGGCTATAGACTGTAAGTTGTTATATTTAATCACGAAAAGGTACGATCTTTAGTTCAGTTAATTTATAATTTCCGTGAAAAACTGAATCTTTTATTTTCAAAAAGATTAACTTCTATTTGGCAGTTATCGATTTTAAAAGAGACGTCTGTTCATTTTTCCTTTGTGCCGATTGGTTTTTCCTTTTAAACTGAGTTATATATATATATATATATATATATATATATATATATATATAGTTTTCCTCACTTAAACTTCAAAACCCTAAGCATTCTCCTCCCAATCCTGTCTCTACTTCGTGTTTATCTACGAGAAAGTTGTCATCTTTTCTTGGGAAAGCGAGTAAAGGAATCTTTCAACGACAAGAAAGGATGTCTTCCTCGAGAAAGTCTTCAAGAATCGCGAACAGGGGACCACAGAGAATGAGGAAGGGGCCTACCCATTTCGATCTCACCAAAGAGGAAGAATTACCGAGTCAGCAACAGAGTCCGATTCACTCTCCACCACATCACTCTTCATTATCTACCCCACAAGGTGCGGGTCAACTACCGAAGGAAGAAATAATCGAGGACGCAGACCCTGTAAGAGTCCAAAAACCCTCTTTTATTTACAAGCTCTATCGTGCGATGAAGAGCATTGGGACTCCGCTGAACTATATAGATGATTTCCTTAAATATAATAATTATGGGAATGAGTATAGATTTTTGCGACGAATGGAGGACTTGGGAATTTCTCCCAAAGGAAAGGCTGAGGAAGCACTTGCGAACATTCCAAGCGACCCTCGTGTATCGGGACAGAATCCGACTGATGGGAACGATGATGATAAAACGTTCAAGGAATTTCAACCTAGAATGGGTGTTGCTGCGAAGATGAAGGGAAAAAGGATGGATTTGTTTAAATCGAAGGAACAGGAGAATCTGTTATTCAGACTGTTGAAACGAGGGGTGATAAACTCTAGGAGTGTCGATTTCGATTTCCTGGATGTCATTAATGTGAACTTAAGGGAAAAGTTCAATCTGCTTCAACTTGAGCAATTTTGCTCCGATACCACAGATGGTTATGCGCAATTGACTGCATACTTCTATTCAAATCTTAACTTCTTAGATGCGAATAGAATATCCTTCAGTGTTCGAGACCAAGTCTATGAGGTAGATGTGGACATGTTGGCAGACATAATTGGAGTTGAAAGAGGACGATATAAACCAATCAAGGTTTCAATCGCTCACACCACATTGGAACTTGTCAAAGACAGGAGTACAGAAGGAAGAGTTACCTACTCAAGAATGGATGCCATCAACATATTGCTTCACAAAATTGTGATCAACTGCATCAGGCCAAAGTCTACATCCAAGACTGACGTGTCTAACTCCGAGGCGAAATTGATGTACGCGATCAATTCAGGAAAGAAGTTCTCTCTCCCTCACACCATTCTCTTTCACATGTACAGAGCAATGGTGAAGGACAAGGGCCAATTGCCTTATTCAGGTCTTGTGACCAAGATCTTCAGACACTTGAACATTGAACTTCCACACACTCTTTGTGTTCGACCATGCGACAAAATGGTGGTGGGTTTGAAAATGGTGACAAAAATGCGTCTGAAAGAGCTTAATAGGGAAATGGAGAAATTCAAAGTGAAGACTCCAATATCTTCTACATCAAAGAAAAAAGGGAAGGAGCCCATGGGTGCTCCATCCAAAAGGATGAGAACTCTCATCTTGGAGGATGAAGATGAGGAGGAAGATCTCACTATTCCTGCATTGAAAAGAACCAGACGTTCTGTACCTGAATCAACATAACTACAAAAGAAAGGAAAAGAAGCAGAAGAAAAAGAACAGAGAGAAGAAGAGGGAAAAGCAAAGAACAAAGAAGCAGAGGAGCAACAAGAGAAAGAGAAAGAAGACAAAGAGAAAGAAGCTGAAGAAGAAGTAGAAGCAGAAAAAGAAAAGTCTGCAGATGAAGCCGCAGAGAAAGGGAATCAAGACGCTAAAGAGCATGACCATCACTCTTCCCCAATTGAGGTACTAGAGACAGGGGGAGATGGCGAGCAAGGAAGGACTACGCCACATGCTATCAACAGTGAAGATGTGAGTCGCTCACCAGCAAATCCAGAAGATTTTCAGGCTGAGGAAGGACATGATACGTCAAAACCAAATTTGCTCGATTACACTGAAGTTCCATCGTCTGCCTTCACTCCATCCGAAAAAGCAAAAGCGAGCACACAGACGGACAATACCGCAGATTTTCGTCGTATCCTTGATGTTCTTCTGGAAATGCAGGGTCAAATCTATGCTCTGGAATGTGAACTTCAAGTCATGAAGAATGCTGGACAAGCATCTTACGTTACCCCCGAGATCAAATGAAAGACCTCGCTCTTCAAATTCAAGCCAATGCCAAAGGAGAAGAGGTGGCTCATCTACGAGAAGACTTGAAGAGGCTGGAAGGCATCGTTCAGTCGATGGGAGATTTCCAGATTGTGCGCGTTCCTAAGCAAACTTGACTCTTTTCTCACCTTTTTCATGATGACAAAAAGGGGGAGAATTGCAATTTGAACTCTTTAAACTCTTTAAACGTGTTTGAATATTTTATTTGAGTATGACTTGGGTGTGAACTTTAATTTGACTGACTTATGTGTGGATTTTGATATTTGACTGTTTGCATTTATATCAAGTGATGTTGTATGGTCTTACTCATGAAAGACTAACCAATTTTCTGTGGATGCAGAGTCTGGTTGATTTATTAATCTTTATGAGATAGCCATATTGCTTGAGTAATGTTTTGCAGGTCAAAGTTGTTCAAATCTACAAAAAAGTTTTGTCACCATAAAAAATGGGGAGATTGTTGGAGAAATCTTTCCAAAATATTTTGAAGCGACAAAACGTTTCTATCGGTCTAAACGGACAAATACGGATCTTATGTTTAGAGTCCGAAGACTTTCAGATCACCGGACTCAAGACTCAAGACTCAAGACTATTCTCATTGACAGTTCTTCTGATCCAGTGACGAAGGCAATCCAGAGCCAAAGTATTTGGTCGAGGATTCAGTCTTATTTTCTGGAGAATATCTCTTGGCTGGATAAATATAACGGATTCTTTTATTCGTAATCAAGATCGTTTGAAGATCTGATGGTCGACGAAATATTCTTGGAAGGTTCTATTCTTGGAAACCAAGATCCTGATTGTATGGGCGAACATGATTGATGGGCTATCGTCAAGTTCCTTTAATAGCTTGAATGATCTTCTTGATTGATTCCGTCCAACGGGTAGATTGGAGGAATTCCTTTGGTAAGTGCCAACGGGTATGATGGCATAAAGGAGTATAAAAGGAAGACGTTCTAGTTACTTTAGAATATGATCGATAGAGAAATTCCAGAGTCTGAAGCACCTTGATTATTAGTCGATACATTTTGAGCGAAATTGTATACACAAAGAGTGTCTATACTCAGTGATACCTTGAGCGAGTGTGGTAGATCATCTACACCGAGAAGTCAAGGAAGAACAATGCTGTAACATCTCTTTGTTCATAGTGGAATCCAGCCAATAGGCTGTCAGTGCAGAAGAGTGGATGTAGGCTTGAAATAAGCCGAACCACTATAAATCGCATGTTCAATTTTCTCTTCTCTTAGTCTTAATTTGATTACTGCTTGTCTCAAATCTATTAACTGTCTAGTATTGCGCAATTATTAAGAAAAATCCTTTATATACCTATTCACCCCCCTTTAGGTACTTATACTAGCTATATCAAGATCACCTAGAGGGGGGTAAATAGTTGATAAAGAATTTTTTGTGAAACTTCACAGTAATTTAGTAACACTGTAAACTATAGTAAAGCTGTAAATTAAAATAAGGAGTTTAAAGGAAAGAGAATACAAACACAATGATTATAGTGGTTCGGCTTAGATCAAGCTTATGTCTACTCTATCGCGCTGACAGCCCACTGGCTAGATTTCACTAAGGATCAAAAGAGATATTACAATCTTAAGTCCTAGACTTTATTGTGTAGAGACTCTACTACACTTCTTCAAAGTCTCACGGGTATTTGCTCTCTCTTTTGAGTAAAATGAAAGTTCAACAATTGAAACAGTAAATAACTTAAGAGCTTTAGACTTTGGAATTTTTCTTTCACGCACATACTCGAACAACTTGAGCATCTTCCTTATATATTCCTTCATGCATTTATAACCGTTGGCACTTTCCAAAGGAGTTCTTCCAATCTACCCATTGGACAGAATCAATCAAGGAGATCTCGAGTCGTTTAAGGAATGTGATGATGGCTCACCAATCCTGCTTGCCCATACAATCATGATCTAGGTTTCCATAAGTAGAACCTTCCAAATTTACTTCGCCTTTTAACAGATGTTGATTATCCGAATTGATTCCAATAAGAATAATTGACCTTGATGTGCTATCTCCAACCGTAAGATCTTCTATAAACCGTACGAATCGAATCATTGAAGATAAACTTGCATCTGGATAAGTCTTCTCTTCGTCAGTCTGGAAACTATCATTGAGGGTAAACTTTGAGTCTCAAGCTTACGGTCTTCAAACTTTGATAATAGAATCTGGAGTTCGTCAAACTTTAACAATTGAGTCTGGGAGTCTTCAAATTAGACTGATGGAAACGTTTTGTCAACTTCAAAACAATGAGGGAGTTTTTTTCAACAATTTCCCCATTTTTGATAGTGACAAAACTTTCCTATAGATTTGAAAACTTTTTTCCTGCAAAACAAAACTTAAGCAATACATGATAACTTGTAAAAATGAGTTGATTAGGACTTAGATAGTATCAATTCTGCAATCACAAAAAACATGTTAATCCTGCAAAATAACTATCTGTTCATAATCAAAAGCACAATCTTAGTTGCTGTCAGAACAATCCAAATCCAAATAATTGTCAAATACCCAAAGCTCATTAGTCCAAAAGCAAGCTAAAATCAAAATCAAAATGAAGTCAAGCCAAATCTGCACAAACTTTCTCCCCCTTTTTGTCAACAGCAAAAAGTGAAGAACATAAAAAGAATTGGATAAAATCAAGATTGCTTGGGGATGTGAACGAGTTGGAAATCCTCCATAGACTTGACAATCTCCTCCAGCTTCCTCATATCCTCCTTCAGTTGCTCTATATCCTCACCTTTTACATTTGATTGAACTTGAAGATTAAGGGCTTGAACTTGGTCATGCAAAGAAACTGAAGTGGCTTTATGAGTATTATGCATGGTCTGAAATTCACATCCCAACCCATAAAGCTAAGCTTTAATCTCTAGAAGAAGTTCGAGCAGTCTTTTAAAGTCTGTTGAATTATCAGTTTGAGTACTTGCTTCAGCATGATCGGTTTGTGGAGTGTTGACTGATAATAGAACTTCAGCACGAACATCCAGACTTGGAGATGAAGCCTCATTACCATCCTCAGGAAATTGAGAGGCATACACATCCTCTAGATTGGCAGGAGAACGACTAACATCATCACTAGTAAAAGCAAGTGAAAAAATACCTCTTTTATCAGCACTCCCCCTGTTTCAGTGCCTTTAGGTGGAGAAAAGTACTCTTCTTGCTCTTGCTCTTCTTCAGTATCATGATGATCTTGTCCTTCTTCCTCTGCATGAGAATCACCATGACACTCTTCTTCTGCTTGTTCTCTTCTTCTCTCTTCTTCTTCTTCTGTTCTTCCTTCTTCTTCTTCTTTCCTCATTGCTTCTCTCTCTTCTCTCTCTCTTCTCTATCTCGGTTCTCTCGATCCTTTGTCTCTGGAACAAAATTCTGTAATTTTTTCAAGGCAAAAGTGGAGATAGTGACGTCATCCTCATCTTCTTCATCTTGCAAGATAAGTGCTCTCCTCTTCTTAGATGGTGTTGTTATGGGTTCTTTGCCATTCCTTTTTCTAGTCGCAGAGTCTTTTCGTGCCTTGACAAGGGTCTTCACCTTAAAGCTCTCTAAAACCTTATTTAGCTCCTTTAGACGCATCTTGGAAACCATCTTCAGTCCCACTACCATTGGATCAATGGTTCGAACACACATAATTTTGGGAGGTTGAATGTTAAGGTGTCTGAACAAACAAGTGACAAGAGCAGAATAAGGGAGTTGTCCCTTGTCCTTTACCACTGCCCTATACATGTGCATAAGGATAGTGTGAGGTAGAGAGAACTTATAACCAATGTTAATGGCGTACATCAGCTTTGCTTCAGAATTTGAGATATCAGTCTTTGATGTGGATTTGGGTCTGAGACAGTTAATGACAATCTTGTGGAGCAAGATATTTGAGGCATTCATCCTGGAGTAAGAAATCCGGCCTTCAGTAATTCTATCTCGAACAAGCTCTAAGGTAGCATGAGCAATAGACACATTGATTGGTTGGAAATGCCTTCTTTCCACCCCAATCACATTAGCCAGAGTGTCCACATCAACCACAAAATCTTGGTCTCTAACACTGAAGGAAAATCTATTCGCATTTAAAAAGGATAGATTGGAATAGAAATAAGCTATAAGTTCCGGATGAGCAACAATCCTTTTAGAGCAAAAGCATTCGAGTTGAAGTAATATAAACTTCTCCCGCAACTTCACGTTCAATGAATCGAGAAAGTCAAAGTCTACACTCCTAGGGTTCATCACCCCTCGCTTCAGCAATTTAGAAGAAGCTCACTTGTGCTCCTTAGAACGAAAAAGATTCGTTCTTTCACCACGAATGTTCGCAGCGACACCCATCTTGGGCTTAAAATGAGTGAACATCCTCTCATTGTCATCTTTTCCTTCAGGTTGATTAAATGATCCAAACCATGGATCACATGGGAAATTTGCAAAAGCCCTTTCTGCCGAGCCAGCAGTAGTAATGCCCAAACTCTCCATCGTCTCATTTCCGTATCATTTTTCGCTCAAAAACTCACCAATAAAGATCATTGCAGAACCACCTTCCTTCAAAGTGGTGTAGAGTTTGAAAAGAAATGCGGGCTTAGGAGTCCTTACGAGTTCTACATTCTCGATGATTTCTTCCTCTGCTTGTTGTTGCGGAGGCACTTGAGTCCTAGCCTGAGAAGAATGACGTGGTTGAGAATGTTGTTGTTGACTTTGCTACTGCCTTGGAGAGTCTTCTTTCTTGGTCAGATGAAAGTGCATAGGACCCTCATGCATATGCTATGGTCCCTTGCTTGCGATCCTCGAGGACTTTCTTTGGGAAGACATTGTCACAGTCTTTTAGAGATTTCTCGAACTCGATTCGCGAAAAAGATGAGAATTTTATGGATTAAACTAAGAGAAAAAGTAAGAAAGTGAAGTTCTGTGTTCTAGGGTTTGTGAGTGAAAACGAAGAAGAAAAACAACAGTATATAAAGCAAACGAAACGAAGTATACGAATCTTCATAAAGGAATAAATAAAATTGCCTTTTTGAAAATGAATAACTGCCTTTTCGATTTCAAAGTCTCTTAGTTGTTGCTTTATCCACAAAATTTGAGAACAGCAACTTCCAAGAGCCAGTACTCTGCTTCTGCTGTTGAAAGAGTTACAGTACTCTGCTTTCTTGAAAAGCAAGATACTCTTTCTATCGACTCTACAACGTACTAAATCTGCATCTGAATATCTAAGAAGAGTAAAGTCTCATTCTTTGGGATACCACGGACCTAGTTTTGAAGTAGTTGCAATGTATTTGATGATGCATTTAGCAGCACTTAAATGAGATTCTTTGGGATCATATTGAAATTTAGCATAAATGCAAACACTAAACAAAATGTCAGATCTAGAAGCAATAAGATAAATAAGTAAACCAATAATACTCTTGTAGAGCTTTTGGTCAACTTTCTTTCATCCTTCATCTTTGTCCAACTTCGAAGAACTTGACATTGGTATTCCAGTCTTTTTGCAATTCTCTAATCCGAACTTTTTAACGAGATCTTTTGCATATTTTTCTTGGTGAATGAAAATTTCATCATTCAATTGTTTCACTTGTAATTTGAGAAAGAAAGATAGTTCACCCATCATGCTCATCTGAAATTCATCTGGCATAGACTTAGAAAATTTCTTGCATAAATTTTCATTAGATGATCCAAATATAATATCATCAATATAGATTTGAACAAGTAGAAAATGTTTACATTCTCTTTTAATAAACAAGGTAGTATCCACTTTTCCTTTGACAAAACCATTTTGAATTAGAAACTTACTTAACCTGTCGTACCATTGTCCCCATTTAGCTCCAATAATAGATTTATCTTTTGGTTTAGGAATTAGTTCCTAAACATCGTTAATGTTGAACTATCTGAGTTCTTCTTGCATTGCTTCAATCCAGTTTTCGTCCGCTAAGGTTTCTTCTATGTTTTTGGGTTATATTTCAGAAATAAGTGCCAAAGCACTAGACTCTTCTTGCCTTTCGATCTGGTGCAAATCCCTTCATCAATGTTGCCGATAATGAGTTCCTTGGGATAACTAGACTTATGCTTCTAGTTAGTGGTCGGTTTGACAGTCTGCTAATCTTCTACTTCAGTTGATTCTTCAACTTCTGTCCGTTGTTGATCTTCAGAAGTCTAAGCCGCTTCAAGAGAGGTAGACTTTGTAAAGTTTGGAGCAGGTTCAGATTCTTTAGGTTGAGTCTGAATCAGTTGATTATGCAAAGAGTCTTGGAATTTGACATTCATAGATTCTTCCACAGATTGAGTCTTCTTGTTGAATATCCTATAAGCTTTGCTTGTGGTTGAATATCCAAGGAAAAGTCCTCATCTGATTTATCCTCAAACTTACCAGTTCGATCATTTACATTTTTAAAAACAAAACATTTACAACTAAACACATGAAAATAATAAACATTTGGCCTTTTCCCTTTAAATACTTCATAGTGAGTTTTCTCTAAAAATAGGTCTTAAAAATACTCGGTTAATAATATAACAAGCTGTAGAAATTGCTTTAACCCAAAAATGAGAAGAAATATTACTTTCTATTAAAAGAGTTCTTGTCATTTCCTGCAAAGATCTATTCTTTCTTTCCACAACTCCATTCTGTTCTGGAGTGTATGGAGAGGAGAAAACATGCTGAAATTCAGATTCATCATAGAATTTGGCAAAGTCTTGATTTTCAAACTCACTTCTATGGTTTGTCCGTATGCTTGAAATAGCATATCATTTCTCATTCTAAACTTTCTTAGCGAACTTTGAAAAATGAGAAAAAGTTTCAGACTTACTCGTTAGAAAGTGAACCCAAGTAAATCAAGAATAATCATCCATGATTACTAGGCAGTATCTCTTTCCACCAATGCTTTGAGTTCTAGCTGGTCCAAAGAGATCCATATGCAAAAGCTGCAAAACACGAGTGGTAGAAACTTGATTTATAGGTTTAAAAGAACTTCTAACATTTTTTCCCAAAACACATGGTGTGCATAGATCAAACTTTTGATATGACAAACTGGAGAGTCCATGAACAAGTTTCTTGGAAGAGATCTTGGCAATCTGGTTCATATTAACATGACCAAGCTTTCGATACCAAAGGTTCGCTTCATCTTGAATGGATATTAGACGCTGAGAACTCTCTGGTTTTATATCCAAAAGATAAATATTCCCATATCTTCGTTCAGTGAAAGATTGAGAAAAATCTTTGCTAGTTCCCGAATAGATTTTTTCTTGGAAATTGATTTTGAATCTAGTGTCACACAATTGACTAATGCTAAGTAAATTGTAATTTAATCGTTCCACCAAGGAAACATTATTGATCATAAGACTTTTAATTTTTACAGTTCCACATTTAACAATTCTTCCTTTACTATTTCCACCAAAGGAAACATTTCCTTATTTTATTTGCATAAACTTTGTAAAACAACTTGAATCTCCTGTCAAGTGTCTCGAGCAACCACTATTCAAATACCATTTTATCTTTTAAGTGATAATGACCTGCAATTATAAAAGGAACTCAAGTTTTCTTTGGTACCCACATTTTCTTGGGTCCATTGGAGTTAGTGCAATATACAGTCTTTGCCCATTCCTTCTTAACAGGTCTCCAAACCATAGGACATTCTTTCTTAAAATGTTCTGAACTATTACACTTTGAACATTTGAGAGCACTTCGGTCAACAGGTTTTACAAAAACTCTTTGAAAATGATTTCTATAAAAAAAATTTGTAGGTCTTTGTTTGGTTCTTTCCTTTACTTTTGGAAAGTCAATTAAAGAAATAGTATATGGTGTCATTCCTAAACCATATTTGTTGAAATACAGTTTTTGGATTGAAATAATATGTTCTAACTTCTTAGATCTATTGAAAATCTTTTTGTAATTTTTGAAATATCCTCTTTCAAAAATGTGTTTTCCTTTGAAATAAAGTCTACATTTTCTTTCAAAACAACAAAAATTTTATCTAGATTTTCAAAATTTTCTTTCCAAGTGATTTCTTGTTGCTTCAGTTTGGAATTTTCCCTTTTTAATTCATAGATCCTTTTAACAGAGGTTTTGAGACTAAGATAGAGTTCATTTATGTACTTCGAGACTTTAACAGGAATATTTAAATTACTAACTTTGATTTCACTGTCTGAGTCTGAATCTGAGTCTGTTCCAAAATCTGAGTTTGCCATTAAACATATATTGGCATATTCTTTATCACTTTCCTCACATTTGTGAAAGCTAGTACAAGCACCTAGTGGGGGTGAATAGGTGCAAGAACAAATTTTCCAATGAGAAGTGTGCAACTCTAATCAATAATAGATTATGAAAAGGAAATTAGACTCTTGTAAACGAAATGAGTTACGATCAAAGTAAAAGAGCTTAATGAAGAGAATAAGAACACAAGATTTATAGTGATTCGGCTTAGTCCAAGCCTATGTTAACTCTTCCGCACTGACAGCCCACCGGCTGGATTTCACTATAAAATAAAAGAGTTATTATAATAAAGCTCTTCCTTGATTCCACAGTGTAGAGACTCTGCTACACTTTCTCAAGGTCTCACAAAGATATAAACTCTCTTGTGCGTACAAGATTTCGCTCAACAATTGAATTGACTAAGAATAATGAGCTTCAAACTTTGGAATTCTTCTATCGCACACACTCTCGAACAACTGGAACGTCTTCCTTATATACTCCTTCATGCCATCACACTCATTGGCACTTACCAAATGAGTTCTTTCAATCTACCCGTTGGACATAATCAATTAGGGAGATTTCGTGTTATTTAAGGAATATGTCGATAGCCCACCAATCCTACTCGCCCATACAATCAGGATCTAGGATTCCATAAGTAGAACCTTCCAAGTATACCTTGCCAATTAACGGATCCAAAATCCCTGAATTAATCTCAATTTGAATAATGGATTCCGACATGCTATATCCAGCCAAGAGATCTTCTTCAGTCGATAGAATCAAATCCTTAACGAAATACTCAGTTTTGGATAAGTCTTCTTCGACGGTTTAGAAACTGTTAATGATGATAGACTTTGAGTCTTGAGTCTGGCAGTCCAGAGGTCTTCAAACTTTGATGGAAGAGTCTGCAAGTCTTCAGACTAGACTGATGGAAATATTTTGTCAATTTCAAAACACTCAAGGAAGTTTTCTCCAACAATCCCCCCTTCTTGATGGTGACAAAACTTTCCTGCAGATTTGGATAACTTTGACCTGCAAAATAGTACTCAAGCAAACATGGATATTTCACAAAAGATAATTGGCTTAGTAACATTAAAATCTGCATCCACAAAAAAATAGGCTAGTCCTGTAAATAAGCAACTATCTTTACCATGAAATATCAATAGTGTTTAAGATAAACAAACGATCAACCAGTCCAAATCCAAATCTAGTCACAGCCAAACAACCAAACACAAAAGTAAAGTCAAACAAACACAAAAGTTTTAAATCTCAAATCTGCACCACATCTCTCCCCTTTTTTGTCAGCATTGAAAAGTTAGAGATGAAAAGAGAATGGAATTAGGATTGCTTTGGAACACGAACAAGTTTCCAGCTTTTTCAAATCCTCATTCAGTTGAGCCACATCTTCACCCTTGGCATTTGCTTGAACTTGAAGAGCAAGAGCATGGATTTGATCGTGTAAAGAAACTGAAGAGGCTTGTCCTGCATTCTGCAAGTTCTGAACTTCGTATCCCAGAGCATAAATTTGACCTCGCATCTCTAAGAGAACATCAAGCACTCTGCGAAAGTCTGCTGAATTATCAGTCTGAGTATTGGCTTCTGCACGATCAGAAGGCATATTGGTATATGATGGCAAGTCAGCACGATCACGCAGATTGGGCGATGAAACTTCATGCCCTTCCTCAGGAAATTAAGAGGCATAGATGTCTTTTGGATCTACTGATAAACGACTTACTCCTTCACTAGTAGCAGCAATTGAAGACGTACCTCTTTTCTCAACAACTCCCCCTTGTTTCATTGCCTTCAAGCAGTGAGAAGTACTCTTCATGCTCTGCTTCTTCTTGTTCACCTTTGCCCTCTTCTTCTTCTTCAATCCTTTCTTTCTCTGCTTCTTTCTCCATTGATTCTCTTTCTCTAGTTCTCTATTCGATCTCCTCCTTGTCTTGTTCCTGTCTCACCTCTATCTCTGGAACATAACGACTTAAGTTCTTCAATGTAAGAGCAGAAATTGTGATATCATCCTCATACTCTTCATCCTCCAAGATGAGTGCTCTTCTTTTCTTGGATGGAGCAACCATGGGCTCCTTCCTTTTTCGTTTTGCAGCCGAAGAAATTGGGTGAGTCTTAACAGGGGTTTTAACCTTGAATCGCTCCAAAGCCTTGTTAAGTTCCTTTAGACGCATTTTAGAGACCATTTTCAGTCCTACCACCATTTGATCGCATGTTCGAACACAAAGAATCCTAGGAGGCTGAATGTTCAAATGTTTGAATAACTTAGTGACAAGTGTTGAGTAAGGAAGTCGGCCCTTGTCCTTCACCATCGTTCTGTACATGTGGAACATAATAGTGTGTGGAAGAGAGAACTTTTTGCTAGCGTTGATGGCATACATCAGCTTTGCCTCCGAGTTTGAAACATCGGTATTCGAAGTTGATTTGGGTCTGAGGTAGTTGATCACTATCTTGTGAAGCAAAATATCTGAAGCATTCATCCTCAAATATGAAATCTTCCCTTCCGTCGTTCTATCCTGAACGAGTTCTATCATCGCACGTCCAATAGACACATTGATTGGTTAGTATCTCCCTCTTTCAACCCCAATCACATCAGCCAATGTATCCATGTCAACCACATAGTCCTGATCTCGAACACTAAAAGAGAATCAATTCGCATCCAGGAAACTTAGATTCGAATAGAAGTAAGCAGTGAGTTCAGCATGAGCCTCTGTCGATTCAGAACAAAACCGTTCTAGTTGAAGAAGATTGAATTTCTCTTGTAGCTTGACATTAAGAGAATCAAGAAAATCAAAGTCCACAGTTCTAAGGTTTATCACACCACGCTTTAGCAACTTAGAGTACAATTGCTTGTGTTCCTCTAAGTGAAACAAATATGTCCTTTTGTTTTGGATTTTCGCCGCAACACCCATTCTAGGTTTAAATTGAGTGTATATCCTATTATCATCATTCCCATCAGGTTGACTCAACCCTCCAACATGTGGATCACTTGGAATATTTGCCAATGCTTCTTCCGCTGACCCCGCAGGAGCAATTCCCAATCGTTCCATTGTGCGTAAAAAGTAGGTTTCATTTCGATACCCTTTGTCTTTCAGAAATTCATCAATATAGTTCAAAGGAGTACCACTCCTCTTCAAAGCGCGGTAAAGCTTGAAAGTAAAAGTGGGCTTATGAGCTCTTACAGGTTTTGCATCTTCAATGATTTCTTCATTTTCTCTAAGTTCAATATTCTGAGGTCTAGATGGAGGAGATAGACGCTGCTGAGAATGTTGTGGGCTCTGCTGCTGTCTAGGAGATTCTTTTTCCTCGGTGAGATCAAAATGCGTAGGTCCCTCACGCATTTGCTGTGGTCCCCTGTTCACGATCCTCGAAGACTTTCTTTGAGACGACATCTTTCACAGTCTTTGAGAGATTCCAAGCTTGTTTCGCAAGAAAGGTGAAAACTTTTTGAGGATTAAACAAGAGAAGAAAAGAGAAGTGGAAGATTTGTGCTTTCTTAGGGTTTTTGGGAGTAAAACGAAGAAGACCCAACAGTATATAAGGCAGTCAAAGCGAGGCATACAGAACATCGTAAAAGGAAATATAAAGATGCCTTTTAAAAAATAATTGCCTTTTGAAAAAAAAATTAGATAACCGTCTTTTCAAAAATAACTTCTTCTTCGAAAAGGAAAGATTGCAATAATCACGAAAACTAGGAAATAACATTAATCAATTACAGATAGATGATTGTACCTTTTCGAGATTTGATCTGAGAGATAAGTTTCTAAAATAGAAGTAACTTACAGTCGTAAATCTTAATCGTCTGAGCCTGAGTGTCTTTAGACCTTCAGCCTTAAGTCTGATTTCCTCAGACTTTAATATATTAAGTCTGGAACGAATAACTTCAAATTGATTTTTTTTCAAAAGACTTTGTAAATATGTCCGCCAATTGATTCTTTGAATCAATAAACTGAATCGAAACTTCTCCATTTTGAACATGGTCTCTAATGAAATGATGTCGAATCTCTATATGTTTTGCTCTTGAGTGAAGAATTAGATTTTTGGTGAGATTGATTGCGCCGGTGTTGTCACATTTGATTTCAGTGCATGTGTCTTCAATTCCAAAGTCTCTTAACTGTTGTTTTATCCACATAATTTGTGAACAACAACTTCCAAGAGCTACATACTCTGCTTCTGCCGCAGAAAGAGCTAATGTACTCTGTACTTTGCTTCCTTAAAAACCAAGATACTGTCCTGTTTCCAAGTAGTTGACATGTGCCCGAGGTACTCTTTCTATCAACTCTGCACCCGGCTAGGTCTGCGTCTGAGTATCCAAGAAGAGTGAAGTCTCCTTCTTTTGGATACTAGAGACCTAAATTTGAAGTTGAGGCAATGCATTTGATAATATGTTTTCCTACACTTAGATGAGATTCTTGGGGGTCTGATTGAAATCTCCTTCATCTTTATCTAACTTCAAGGAACTTGACATTGGTATATTAGTCTTTTTGCAATTCTCCAGTCCAAACTTTTTGACAAGTTCTTTAGCATATTTTTCTTGATGAATAAAGATTCCTTCCTTCAGTTGTTTCACTTGAAGCCCGAAAAAGAAGGTTAGTTCACCCATCATGCTCATTTCAAATTCATTCTACATAGACTTAGAGAATTTCTTGCACAGATTTTCATTAGAAGATCCAAAAATAATATCATCAACATAAATTTGAACAAGTAAAAAGCTTTTGCTTTCTCTTTTGATAAATAGTGTAGTATCTACTTTACCTTTGACAAAGCCATTTTGAATTAAAAAATTACTTAGTCTATCGTACCAAGCTCGAGGTGCTTACTTTAGACCATATAGAGCCTTTTTCAATATGAATACAGAGTCTTGTTTCCTTGGGTCTTCGAAACTGGGTGGTTGTTCCACATAAACTTCCTCTTGGATAAATCCATTTAGGAAAGCACTTTTGACGTCCATTTGGAATAACCTGAAATTCTTATGACAAGCAAAAGCAAGTAATAATCTAATTGCATCTAACTTTGCTACTGGTGCGTAAGTCTCATCATAATCTATCCATTCTTCTTGCGTATATCCTTTGGCCACGAGCCTTACTTTGTTTCTTACGACTTTTCCTTTCTCATTTATCTTGTTCCTCCAATGCTTTGAGTTCTGGTTGGTTCAAAAAGATCCATATGCAAGAGCTGCAGTATATGATTAGTGGATACTTGATTTATTGATTTGAATGAGTTTCTTACCTGTTTTCCCAACACGCATGGTATGCATAGATCAGACTTTTGGTATGTCAGATTGGGTAGTCCATGAACAAGCTTCTTTGCTGAGATTTTGGCTATTTGCTTCATGTTGATGTGTCCAAGTTTTCTGCGCCATAAGTTTGCTTCCTCTTGAATTGAGATTAGACATTGGGATTCATTTGGTTTGATATCCAAAAGATAGATATTCCCATGTCTTTGCTCCGTAAAAGACTAAGAGGAGTCTTTATTAGTTTCTGAACATATTCCTTCTTGAAAGTTGATTTTGAAACCAGTGTTGCACAGCTGACTGATACTCAGCAAGTTGTAGTTGAGTCCTTCCGCTAAGGAAACATTACTGATCATGAGGCTTCCAATCTTTACAGTTCCGTATCCCATAATTCTTCCTTTGCTGTTTCCTCCAAAAGAAACTTTTCCACCATTAACTTGTACAAGTTTTATGAAGCAATTTGAGTCTCCTGTCATATATCTTAAGCATCCACTATCCAAGTACCATTTAACCTTTTTTTCTTGATAGTGACTTGCATTTAGAAAAGAGACTTAAGCTTTCTTTGGTACCCATATTTTCTTGGGTCCATTGGTGTTAGTGTAATATACGGTCTTTGCCCATACCTTCTTAACATGTTTTCAAACCATAGGACATTCTTTTTAAAAATGATCTGAACTATTGCACTTAGAACATTTAAGAGCACTGCGGCCGACGAGTTTTACAAAGACTTTTTGGAAATGATTTTTGTAAGAATCTCTTGTAGGTCTTTGCTTAATTCTTTCCTTTACTTTAGGGAAATCAATTAGAGGAATGGTTTTAGCAGTCATTCCTAAACCTGATTTGTTGAAGTAAGGTCTTTGTGCTGAAAGAATTTTTTCAAGTTTCTTAGATCCTATAGAAAATCTTTTAGAAATACTTGAGATATCATTTTTCAAAAATGCATTTTCTTTTGAAAGACTGTCTGCATTTTCTTTCAAAGTAGTAACACTTTTGTCTAAACTTTTGACATTTCCTTTCCAAACATTTTCCTGTTGTTTTAGTGCAGAATTTTCCCTTTTAAGTTCAGAAATCTTTTCGAGAGATGTTTTAAGACTAAGACACAATTCATCAATGTATCTAGAGACTTTAGTAGGGATTTTAAGTTACTTACCTCGATTTCACTGTCTGAGTCTATCTCAGAGTCTGAATCTGAGTCTGATTGTGCCATGAGACATATATTGGCATAATCATCATCACTTTCCTCACATTCAGTATCACTCCAAGTTTCTACTTTAAGTGTCTTTCGATATTTCTCAGTTTTTCCTTTCTTTTTCTTCAGAAGGGGACAGTTGGGTCTGATGTGTCCATTTTTCTTGCATTCAAAGCAGACTACATCTTTATTAGATTCATCACCCTCAACTGATTTATTCTGTAGCTTTTGAAAACTTTGTTTATTTGCTTTGAATCTTCTCCCCTTTCTCTTCAGTTTCCTGAACCTTCTTTAGGATCTTCATCTTCGTTGATTTTCTCCACTTCATAAGATTAAAGAGTCTCAACTAATTCATCAATAGAGAGGCATGATTCTTTGTGTCTCCCTTATTGAGGTCTTTATGTGATTCCAATCCTTGGACAATCCGCGCAATAACTTGTTTACCTTCATGGGTCTAGAAATTGGTTGACCTTGATATTCAAGACCATTCACGATCTTTGTAAAATGACTAAACATGTCAGTGATAGATTTTCCTGATTTCATCTTAAATGCTTCATATTGACCGAGCAGAATGTTGATTCTGGTTTCTTTTACTTGATCAGTTCCTTCATAGGTGATGTGTAATCTATCCCAGACTTCTTTAGCTGTTTCACAAGAAGATATTCTGTTATATTCAGTAGGAGATAATGCACAATATAAAGAATAAATTGCTTTTGCATCAAGAGCTTGTCTCTTGGTTATCTCTTCTTGAGTCATTTCACTAGACTCAACAGCTTCTTTTCCTCTTTCTGAGACTGTTGCAGCTTTAGGAATGATTCCTTTGTCTACCATGTCCCATTCCAGAGGATCCTTTGATCTTAGGAATGCCTTCATCTTGTTTTTCCATATGTTGTATTCTTTTCCATCAAAATAAGGCAGTCTAGTATTGCTTTGCCCTTCAACCAGACCTAGAGCCAACATACTAGCCATGGATCTTTAACTCTGAAATAAAACACTTCAACTTAAGTGAGTATACAAGCTTTGATACCAATTGTGAAAGCTAGTACGAGCACCTAGAGGGGGTGAATAGGTGCAAGAACAAATTTTCCAATGAGAAGTGTGCAACTCTAATCAATAATAGATTATGAAAAGGAAATTAGACTCTTGCAAATAAAATGAGTTACGATCAAAGTAAAAGAGCTTAAGGAAGAGAATAAGAACACAAGATTTATAGTGGTTCGGCTTAGTCCAAGCCTACGTCCACTCTTCCGCACTGACAGCCCACCGGCTGGGTTTCACTATGAAATAAAAGAGTTGTTATAATAAAGCTCTTCCTTGATTCCACAGTGTAGAGATTCTGCTACACTTTCTCAAGGTCTCACAAAGATATAAAATCTCTTTTGCGTACAAGATTTCGCTCAACAATTGAATTGACTAAGGACAAGGAGCTTCAGACTTTGGAATTCTTCTATCGCGCACACTCTCGAACAACTCGAACGTCTTCCTTATATACTCTTTCATGCCATCACACCTGTTGGCACTTACCAAAGGAGTTCTTCCAATCTACCAGTTGGACAAAATCAATTAGGGAGATTTCGAGTTATTTAAGGAATATATCGATAGCCCACCAATCCTGCTCGCCCATACAATTAGGATCTAGGTTTCCATAAGTAGAACCTTCCAAGTATACCTTGCCAATTAACGGATCCAAAATCGCTGAATCAATCTCAATTTGAAGAATGGATTCCGACATACTATATCCAGCTAAGAGATCTTCTTCAGTCGATAGAATCAAATCCTTAACGAAATACTTAGTTTTGAATAAGCCTCCTTTGATGGTTTAGAAACTGTCAATGAGGATAGACTTTGAGTCTTGAGTTTGGTAGTTCGGAGGTCTTCAAACTTTGATGGAAGAGTCTGCAAGTATTCAGATTATACTGATGGAAATGTTTTGTCAACTTCAAAACACTCAAGGAAGTTTTCTCCAACAACATTATGTATCATTCCATGTCTCTGCTTTGAGAGCCTTCTTGAACTTTTCAGTTCTTGCTTTCTTTTTCTTTAACAGAGGACAGTTGGGTCTAATGTGTCATTTTTTCTTGCATTTAAAACAGATCACATCTTTGTTGATCTCATCATCCACATTTGATTTGTTTTGGAATTTTTGAGAGCCTTGCTTCTTCCAGTTAAATCTTCTTCTCTTCCTATTCAGTTTCCTGAATTTCCTTATCATAAGTGCTACTCTTCATCATCCATGTCATTTTCAGAATCTGTATCATCAGAATCATCATTAGATTTTAAAGCAATTGACTTCTTACCTTCGGGATTTTCTTCCTCATTGAGTTGTTCCACTTCGTATGACTGAAGTGTGCCCACAAGCTCATCATTGTAAGAGGCATAATCCTTTGGGTTTCTCTTATTGAAGTCTTCATGTGATTCCATTTTTTGGATAATCCACACATCAATTTATTGACATTCATTAGTCTTGAGATTGGCTGTCCCTGATATGATAGACCGTTTACAATTCTGTGAAACGACTAAACACGTCAGTAATGGATTATGTTGGTTTCATCTTAAAGGCTTCATATTATCCGAGTAAGATATTAATCTTTGTTTCTTTAACTCGATTAGTTCCTTCATAAGTAATGTGCAACCTATCCTAAACTTTTTTTGCTGTTTCACAAGATGAAATTCTATTATATTCAGTAGAAGATAAAACACAGTATAAAGAGTAGATTACTTTAGTATCAAGAGTTTGTCTCTTGGCTATTTCTTATTGTGCCATTTCGCCAGCATCTACAACTTCTTTTCCTCTTTCTGAAACTGATGAAACTTTGGGAACGATTCCCTTTTCTACCACATCCTTTTCAAAGGGATCTTTCGATCTTAGGAATGCCTTCATATTATTTTTCCAAACATTGTATTCCTTTCCATCAAAGTAAGGAGGCCTGGTGTTGCTTTGGCCTTCAACAAAACTTGGAGCCAAAATACTAGTCATAGATCTTTAGCTCAGAAGTAAAAACACTTCAACAAAACACAAGCTCTGATACCAATTGAAAGGGCTAATAAGATCACCTAAAGGGGGGTGAATAGGTGATAAATTTTTTTTTGCGAAACTTCAGAGTAATTTGCTAACACCATAAACTATAGTAAAGCTGTAAATTAAAATAAGGAGTTTAAGGGAAAGAGAATAGAAACACAATAATTATAGTGGTTCGGCTTAGATCAAGTCTACGTCCACTCTCCCGCGCTGACAGCCCACTAGCTGGATTTCACTAAGGATCAAAAGAGATATTACAATCTTACATCCTAGACTTTATAGTGTAGAGACTCTACTACACTTCTTCAAAGTCTCACATGTATTTGCTCTCTCTTTTGAGTAAAATGAAAGTTCAACGATTGAAACAGCAAAGAACTTAAGAGCTTCAGACTTTGGAATTTTTCTTTCACGCACACACTCGAACAACTTGAGCATCTTCCTTATATACTCCTTCATGCCTTTATAACCATTGACACTTTCCAAAAGAGTTCTTCCAATCTACCCATTGGACATAATCAATTAAGGAGATCTCGAGCCATTTAAGGAATGTGATGATAGCCCACCAATCCTGCTCGCCCATACAATCAGGATCTAGGTCTCCATAAGTAGAACCTTCCAAGTTTACTTCGCCTTTCAACAGATGATGATTATCCGAATTGATTCCAATAAGAATAATTGATCTTGATGTGCTATCTCCAACCGTAAGATCTTCTATAAACCGTACGAATCGAATCTTTGAAGATAAATTGCATCTGGATAAGTCTTTTCTTCATCAGTCTAGAAACTATCATTGAGGGTAAACTTTGAGTCTTGAGTCTTACGATCTTCAAACTTTGATGACAGAATCTGAAGTTCGTCAGACTTGAACAACTGAGTCTGGGAGTCTTCAGACTAGACTGATGGAAACGTTTTGTCAACTTCAAAATAATAAGGGAGTTTTCTCCAACAAAGTTCACTAGCATAAATTTGGAATCTCGTTACATACATGGATCAGAAGTTGATATGAAAAAGATTAAGCCAAGCCAATTTTTTTATACGATGGAAATTAGGTCCAAAATGAAATTATAATAATTCTATTAGGTCAGAAAAGTATTTTGGATATGTCATGATCCAAAAAAGAGGAGAGAAACAAAACAAATAGTTCATGAACTTTGGTTCAATACATAATGTGGTCACCTAAACTTTTAATTTGCTTAATGTATCTTAGAATTTTGGCCTAATGTGAAATGTTATTCTTGAACTTTTAATAATTTGTTTGATGTGGTCTATAGAGTTTTGGTACACGTTTAATTTAGTCCTTCAACTATCTGAAAATGTTCAATGTTGTTTTTCTATTAATTCAAGTTTAGTACTACATTAAACATTTTCAAGTTTAGAAACCGGATTGAATATATGCCAAAAGTTTATAAACTCCATTAAATAAATAATAGGTTAAAGATCATGGATCACATCGAATAAATTAAAAGTTTAAGGCCACATTGCACATTGGATCGAAGTTCATGGACCATTTGTGTTGTTTTTCCTAAGTTCTTTTCCACATCAAAAGAAAAAAAAAAACTAACATTGCAGTAACACATCCCACATTTATATTTTGATTATTCTACTTGATTTAACAATCAATCATTTCTCTTCCTCTTTTCCTTCAACTTAAACTTGTAATGGATGTTCAAGTTTGTGATTCATCATGTTCCTGAAGTCTTGTTCCAGTCCTGTTTGTTTCGTGCCCTTTTTCATTGAACAAATTCTAGTTGCCTCTTGACCCAAAAGAATAAGGAAAGAAGATCTAGTTGCCACATAATAGGAAAGAGAAATATCCATATATATTGACATGTGATACCTCATTTAACTGATAGCTGCGGAGCCAAGAAAGAGAAGGCAAGAGCTGTCGCCCCCCTTTAAGCTCCTTGTAATTTCATCATAACAAGTCCAACACGTCAAATTTTTTTTTTTTTTAAATTTCTTATAGCCAAGCCTGCCTCCCCATTTAAAAAAAAAAAAAGCAAAAGAGAAATAAACATAAGACTTTAGCCCAGATCTGTCATCCCTCAAATTTCGTAGGAGGTTGCTTAAAAGAGCAAACGGAATCAGATACCCTGATAGTCGTTCTTTTTTCCTTTTAAATATTTTGGTAACTCTGCCAAATATTCTTTCAATAACCCTAACTAGCAAGATGTCTGTGTCTTGCACGGTTCCAAGATGCTCTTCAAGTTTCCTCGATCACGGAATTTTCCCTTTTCTTGGTAATTCTTCAATGTCTATTGTCTCTTGAATAAAAATATTACCATATCCATCTATTTTCTAAAAGTTTTGTTGCAAAAGTTGGTTGTTAGAATAGTTTGCATTTTCGAAAAAAGAGGAGGAGGAGGAGGAGGAGGAGGAGGAGGAGGAGTTTGCATTTACTAATGCTTCAAGTTGAATATTTTTCACGACTTTGTTAATTTTAGTTTGGTTGTATCATGATATCAGTTTATATTTCTGATTGACGTTCTTACATTTGTCATGTTACATAGACATGCGTGTTTAGAGAAATATTGATGGTCCCATACTTTGCCATCTTTATGATAAATAATTAATATCAAATTAAAAGAAGCATGATCAATTGTTTAAGTTAAAATAGAATTCCAATCAGATATATCTTGAATTATATGACTTGGACTATACTTTTAACTTGTCGCTGCTACAAAAATGAGCTTTACATAGTATTAAAAATATTAAAAATAATCATCATAATGTTAATAAACATAAAAATGTTTTCCGTGTGTCGATAAATTCTATTGCGTACACTGAACGTCGATGGGTATTGCTTTGATCATTTTACAAAGTTCAACGAACTTGCCTTGTTTTTCTTTAATGAGTCCTAAAATATTCCTTTATCTAATATACACGAAATCTTATTTATCAGCACCAACACGTAGCTAGGTAAATTTTTTTTTTTAGGGAGTCTTGTGCTAGGTTGATTAGGATATCAATCAAATATGCAAAAAGAAAAGAGAAAGTTGGTCGAAGTGGACATCTTTCTCTCTCTCTCTCCCCTTCAAGTTCACGCTCATTCATGTTATTGGCAAAGTAGCGTGATTCTTCTGTTTGATTGGCTGGGTTTGTCCTCATATATACTCCTTTACATATTTATCTTGTCCATCTATCTTTTGCATGAAGTATTATTTAAAGGGAAAGTCAACTTGTTTCATATTCTCCGTATTCTTTATTAAAACGATATAACTATGCATATGGTCCCGGAACTTGATCATTTTTTTTTCCAATCAAATTTTCTTAACTTCTAGTTTGTCTCATCACGTGATTAAATTTGTATCACTTTTCTAATCAAGTTCCTTCAGCTTCAAATCTTATGAATCAAAGCAGACATATCTTATTGCCGAATGTTCACATTTATGTCAATTCTATTTTCATCACCTACATGCTCTTTGTAAAAAGGTA
>CM024724.1:61350336-61373338 GCA_014182545.1 Eucalyptus globulus | reverse complement strand
GACATGTCTTCTATTAAAGAAAAAAGCAACTCGATTGGCGAGAGCTTCACAGAATATAAGATATAAGATAAAAATTAGGATTGATATGACAAAAAATTCAAAATATGTCAATTGTGATATAAATATCCTATTTTTTTTTTTGTCACTAAAATTCTAAACTTGCCACTTATGAGATAAATACCACAAACTCATTAAAAAAATTCGAACTTATACCAGGTGTGACAAATAAATGTACATTGTACATGTATAAATTTCACTTTTTTTTTATAACAAAAGGCGTATTTATGTCATAGTAAGTATAATTTGAAGTTTTTGGTGATTTTAAAAGGTTTAGAGTATTTGTATTATAAAGATATAATTTGAGGTTTTTTTAATGATATTTGCCCTATAAAATATCTACAACAATGATTTCTCTCTCGCATTGGAAGTATACACGCACTGTTATATTCTTGTGGCTAAAAATGCATATAGTACATGATACCATAAAAAAGAAATTTGAAGCCTATAGTGATTTGTCGTTACATGTCATTAATAGATTGAAAGGTATGGGGGCGACGTCCGCATTCAATGCCATAGATGCTAATGGGGCCGCGATCTTCCGATCCCTTCAACTTTTGACATTTTCTGGGATGCTTTCATTTTGGCTCCATTCTACTCTGCGGATGAAACGACTGGAAAAAAAAATCAAGGTGATGCGTTGGACGTTCGCACTGCAAGAGAGCCATGAACATAGATAGATCGTCGAGTTTTGAAGATCCCAACCCTAAAATCTGACGAACTAAGCGGACAAAACTTATGGTCAAGGGACAGAGGTGAAGAATTATGTAGAATTATGTAGAGCTCGGCATGAAATTCTGGTAGAGTGTTCGACTTTTTGAGCTGTGAACATTGTGTTACATACAATGCGATACATTGATCTTAACCCCCATATGTGATCAAAACAAAAGTGATGTGCAAATGTCTCATAGCACCGTGGATAATTGACTTCAGGAGTTGTATTTAACCTGCATGAGAAATAGATATTTGATATGAGAAAGTCCGATGAAAGTAATGAAAAGGTCAATGTCACAGACTTGATATGATTTATCTAATAATATTAAATAGAGATTTAAATGTCAATTTGTTACTTAAACCAGGTTTTTTTTTTTTTTTAAAATTATGCTCATCTTTACTGTTCCTTAAAATATACCCAAAGGAGAAAAGAAAAACATGTGAACAAGTAAGGAAAAAAATCATAAATCTTGTTGTTAACCCGTCCATTGCTAGCGTGGCAAGTTTTTTTATTTTCGGACTTTTTCGGAAACAACAAAAATGTTCCCAAAGGTTTCAGGTATCTGACATTGAGCACGTCTCTTTTCAAACTCTGCAACCGGCCAGATCTACGTCTGAATATCCCTAAGACAAAGTCTTCCCTTCTTAGATACCAAAGACCGATGCTTGATGATGAAGCAACGTATTTAATGATGCGTTTTCGCAAAGACCGAGATGAGATTCTCTAGATCCGATTGAAACCTAAGACAGATGCAAACACTCAACAAAATGTCGTCTAGGGAGCGGTAAGATAAAGATGTTAGTGAACCAATGATGCTCCCGTACATGCCTTTTGATCAACTTTCTTCCCTTCTTCATCTTTGTCTATCTTCAAAGAACTTGACATCGGTATGTCGGTCTTTTTGCACTTTTCCAGTCCAAATCTTTTGACAAGATCATTAACATATTTTTCTTGATAAATAAAAGTTCCTTCCTTCAATTGTTTTACTTGAAGACCAAGAAAGAATGTTAACTCTCCCATCATACTCATTTCAAATTCATCCTGCATAGACTTAGAAAATTTCTTGCACAGATTTTCATTAGAAGATCCGAAAATAATGTCATCCACATATATTTGAACAAGTAAGAAACTTTTGTTCTCCTTTTTGATAAATAAAGTCGTATCTACTTTTACCTTTGACAAAACCATTTTGTATTAAAAACTTACTTAATCTGTCGTACCAAGCTCGAGGTGCTTGCTTTAAACCATACAAAGCCTTTTTCGCCTTGAAGACCGGAGTCCGGCTTCTTTGGGTCTTCAAACCCCGGTGGTTGTTCACATAAACTTCCTCATGGATAAATCCATTTAGGAAGGCGCTTTTAACGTCCATTTGGAATAACCTGAAATTCTTATAACAAGCAAACGCAAGTAATAGTCGAATAGCTTCTAACCTTGCTACCGGAGCGTAAGTCTCATCATAGTCTATTCCTTCTTCTTGCGTATATCCCTTGGCCACGAGTCTTGCTTTGTTTCGTACGACTTTTCCTTTCTCATTCATCTTGTTTATGAACACCCATTTAGCTCCACAAGTTTTACCTTTTGGTTTGGATGTCAATTCTCGGACATCATTAATGCTGAACCTGCCCGAGCTATTCTTGCATAGCTTCAATCCAGCTTTCATCACCAAAGCTTCTTCTATGCTTTTTGGTTCAATTTCGAAACAAGAGCCACAAAGACTAGACTCTTTCTCGCCTTTTGGATCTGGTGTGAATTCCTTCATTAATTTTGCCGATTATAAGATCTTTGGGATGACTCGGACTTATGCTTCCAGTTACTTGTTGATTTGTCTCGGTTGATGATCTCTCTTTTGTTTGGATCTTCACGAACATCCTAATGCTGGTTTTCCAGTAGTCCGAGATGCTTCTTGAGTTGTAAGCTTTGGAAGGTCTGGAGCAGTGTTCGTACTCTTCTTGATGAGTTCGACTTGATTCATCTTGTGTTGAGTCTTGAAATTTGACATTCATTGACTCCTCCACAGACGGCTCTTCTTGTTATAGACTCAAGGCTTTGCTTGATGTAGAATATCCAAGGAAGATACCTTCATCCGATCTTTCTTCAAACTTACCAACTCGATCTTTGCATTTTTCAATATAAAACATTTGCAACCGAATACATGAAAGTATGAAACAATAGGCTTCTTATCTTTGAACAGTTCATAAGGAGTTTTCTCTAGAATAGGTATTAAGAAGACTCTATTAATAATATAACAAGCTGTTGAAACAGCTTCAGCCCAAAATCGTGAAGAAATTTTGCTTTCAATTAAAAGAGTTTTAGCCATTTCCTGAAGAGATCTGTTCTTTCTTTCCACAACTCCATTTTGCTGAGGAGTATATGGAGAAGAGAACACATGATTAAAAGCCCATTCATCACAAAATTTTGTAAAATCTTGATTTTCAAATTCACCTCCATGATCTGTTCTTATACTAGAGATAACACATCCTTTTTCATTTTAAACCTTTTTAGCAAACTTTTCAAAATACGAGAAGGTTTCTGGACTTACTTGCAAGGAAATATACCCAGGTAAAACGGAGTAATCGTCCACAATTACTAGGCAATATTTCTTACCTCCAATACTACGTGTTCTGTTGGTCCGAAGAGATCCATATGCAGCAACCGTAGTACATGATTAGTAGAGACATGATTTATTGGCTTAAATGAATTTCTTACCTGTTTTCCCGAATACATGGAGTACATGGATCGATCTTTTGATAAGGTAATCTGGGTAGTCCTCGAACAAGCTGTTTTGATGAGATTTTGGCTAATTGCTTCATGTTGACATGACCAAGCTTTCGTGCCATAAGCTTGCTTCATCTTGAATTGAGATAAAACATTGCGATTCATTTGGTTTCACATCCGTAAGATAGATGTTTCCATGTCTACGACCCATGAAATACTTTGAGTAGAGTCTTTACGATTCCGTAACATATTCCTTCTTGAAAGAAGATCTTGAAACCAAGATCATCACACGCTGACTAATGCTTTAGAGAAGATTGTAATTGAGTCCTTCCACTAAGGAAACATTACTTATTGTGAGATTTCCAATTTTCACGCTTCCAAATCCCACAATACTTCCTTTGTCAAGTTTCCTCCAAATGAAACTTTTCCACCATTTACTTGAGCAAGCTTTATAAAACAATTTGAGTCTCCCCGTCATGTGTCTTGAGCATCCACTGTCAAGATACCACTTCACCTTTTTCTTGACGGTGACCTGCAATTAAAAAGGAGTCTCAAGCTTTCTTTGGTACCCAAACTTTCTTGGGTCCTTTGGAGTTAGTAACATAAGCAAAAGATAGCCCATATTTTCTTAACAGTTTTCCAAACCATAGGACACTCTTTTTCAAAGTGATCCTGACTGTTGCATTTTGAACATCCGAGAGCATTTCTACCTACAGATTTTACAAAAACTTTCTTGAAGTGATTTTTGTAAACCTCACTCGAGAGTCTTTTCTTAATTCTTTCTTTCACTTTAGGAAAATCAATCAAGGGAATTGTTTCTTCGTCATACCTAGACCACTTATTGAAATAAGGTCTTTGTGCTGAAAGAATTTTCTCAAGTTTTTCAGACCCTATTGAAAATTTCTTTGATATATTTGATAAGTCTGTTTTTAAAAAGCATTTTCTTTTAAAAGATTGTCTTCATTTTCTTTAAGATTGGAAACATACAAGTCTAGACTTTTAACTCTTCTCGCTAAAACATTTTCCTTTTGTTTTAGAGCTGAGTTTTCCTTTTTCAGTTCGGAAATTCTTTTGAGAGAAGTCTTAAGACTAAAACATAGTTCATCAATATATTTAGAAACTTTGACAGGAATTTTAAAATTACTTGCCTCAAATTCACCGTCCGAGTCCGATTCGAGTCCGAGTCCGATTGTGCCATTAGACATAGATTGGCATATTCATTATCACTTTCTTCACACTCGTGTCACTCCGTGTTTCGGCTTTGAGAGCTTTTCGAAATTTTTCAGCTTTTCCTTTCTTCTTCTTCTAAGAGGACGGTTGGGTCCGATGTGTCCCTTTTTCTTACATTCAAAACGTACTTATGTCTTTGTTTGGTTCCTCACCATCACCAGACTTGGTCTGCTGTCTTTGAAAGCTTTGTTTCTTTGAGTTGAACCTTCTTCCTTTTCTATTCAGTTTTCTGAATCTTCTTATCATGAGAGCAAGCTCCTCATCGTCCATATCTTCTTCAGAATCTGTATCATCAGAATCATCATTTGATTTTAATGCAATGGATTTCTTACCTTTAGGATCTTCATCTTCATTGATCCGTTCCACTTCATAAGACTGAAGAGTTCCAATTAGCTCGTCGACGATAGTGGCATAATTCTCGAGTCTCTCTTATTGAAGTCTTTATGTGATTCCAATCCTCGAGAGTCCACGCAGTAGCTTGTTTACCTTCATGGGATCGAAGTTGGTTGACCTTGATTTTCAAGACCATTCACAATATCGTAAAACGACTAAACATGTCGATATTGATTCTCCTAGTTTCATTCTCAAGGCTTCGTATTGACCGAGAAGAATGTTGATTCTTGTTTCCTTCACTCGATCTGTTCCTTCATAGGTGATATGCAATCTGTCCCAAACTTCTTTTGCTGTACCACAAGAAGATATTCTATTATATTCAATTGGTGATAAAGTACAATACAAGGAGTAAATTGCTTTTGCATCGAGTGCTTGTCTCTTGATTATTTCTTCCAGAGACATTCCGCTGGTCTCATCAGTTTCTTTTCCTCTTTCAAAGACCGATGCAAAGGGTAGGAGTAATTCCTTTTTCTACAATGTCCCATTCCAGAGGATCCTTTGATCGAAGGAAAGCTTTCATCTTGTTCTTCTAGATGTTGTAATCCTTTCCATCAAAGTAGGGTGGTCTGGTATTGCTTTGCCCTTCCATCAGCCCTGGTGCTAGCATACTAGCCATGGATCTTTTACTACGAAGTAAAACACTTCAAATAGAGTAAGTACACAGGCTCTGATACCAATTGAAATAGCTAGTATAAACACCTAGAGGGGGTGAATAGGTGCACAAACAATTTATCGAAATACGAAGCAATTCTTAGCATATGATAGAAAGGAAATTCTCTTTGATTAACAAAATGAAATACGATCGAGGTAGAGAGAGTGAGGAAGAGAAAATTGAACACATGATTTATAGTGGTTCGGCTTATTCCAACCTACGTCCACTCTTCCGCACTGACAGCCCACTGGCTGGATTTCACTATGATCAAAAGAGAAGTTACAGCACAGCTTTGCCTTGATTCCACAAAGGTGGGATGTTCTACCACACCTCCTCAAGGTTTCTCACAAATATAGACTCTCTTTGTATACAAGTATTCGCTCAAAGGATTTATCTAAACAAATAGGAGCTTCGGACTTTGGAATTCTTCTATCGCGCACACCTTGAACAACTAAGACAGTCTTCCTTATATACTCCTTTATGCCATCATACCCGTTGGCACTTACCAAAGGAATTCCTCCAATCTACCCGTTGGACGGAATCAATTATGAAGATTTTTCAAGCTATTAAAGGAACATGTTGATAGCCCATCAATCCCGTTCGCCCATACAATCGGGATCTCGGTTTCCATAAGCGAGAACCTTCCAATAATAATTAGGCAATCACCGGATCTTCAATTATCGAGTCAATCTTCGATCAATCAAAGGACTCCGTTATGTCTTCTCCAAACCACGAGATCTTCTCCGTTGAATAGGTCAAATCCTCAACGAAACATTCAGTTCTGGATAACCTTTCTTCAACGGATTAGAGACTGTCAATGAGGATAGACTTTGAGTCTTGAGTCTGGCTGTCCTGAGGTCTTCAGACTTTAAATAGCAGAGTCTGCAAGCCTTCAGACTAGACTGATAGAAACGTTTTGTCAACTTCAAAACACTTCAAGAAGATTTCTCCAACAAACACACCTTTTGGAAGTTGACGGGGAAGCAATCATAGTAAGCTTGGCTTGAAGGAGGGGGAATCGGGATCCTAAAAGGGCTTTGATGAATATGTCTGCTGGTTGGTTTGTCGAAGAGATATACTGAACATGTAATTGGTGCTAATGAATCTGCTCGTGAACAAAATGATAGTCAATCTCCACATGTTTTGTCCGAGCATGAAAAACAGGATTGCCACTAAGGTAGATAACTGAAATATTGTCACACTATATTACCGAGGACCCTGCAAGGTGATCCTTAAATTAGAAAGTAAAGTTTGAATCCAATGATCTCGGGAGAAGTACACTATCAGTGCTATAAGTTGTGTACGGCGCTTACTTTTGTGCCAAAAGTTTACGTCGGATCACTTAAGTGCCAAATTGGAGGAAAAACGATCACTTTGGTGCCACTAGCGAGAAATTCCGGCCAAAATGATTACATGGCTTTTATATTTAAAAAAAATCGATAAACCCTTTAAACGACGTCGTTTTCCGTCCTACTTAAGAAAACGACGTCGTTTTTCCGTCATATGTGGATGGCTTAGGAAAAATGACGCCGCATAGCTCATTTGGGATTGAAATTAGGGTTTATTTTTTTTTTGTTCATCCTCGCTGACCTAGCTTGCTTGGCCACTGTGCTCGGCCACTGTTGCTAGGCCACCGTGCTCGGCCACCGTCGCTGGGCCACCGTCGCTGGGCCACCGTGCTCGGCCACCATCACTCGGCCAAGAAGTGATGGGAAAATAGGAGGCTACCGTCGGAGGAGGAGGAGGAAGAAGAGGGGTTGAAGGTGCAAAGAGAGAGAGAGAGAGAGAGAGAGAGAGAGAGAGAGAGAGAGAGAGAGAGAGAAGATGAGGAGTGGGCCACCGCGCCCAAGAAGGAGTCCGTAGATGGAGATGGTGGATTAGGCTATGCTCAGAGAGTGGTTGGTGCTGGTGTTGTTCTTCGGGAAGAAGACGCCGCCCGCCATGGCTTCTCTGGCTTCTCTCTCTCTCTCTCTCTCTCTCTCGATTTGGAGATTTAAGGTTTCGACTTGGGGTTTAAGACACCAAACGACGTCGTTTGGTGGTTTACATGCTGACTGTAATCTCTGGCGAGCCGCATCAACGTAAAAAATTAATAAAAAACTGCCACGTCGGATTTTCGGCCAACCGGATCGGCGTTGGCACTGAAATGATCGTTTTTCAAAATTTTTGGCACTTAAGTGATCCAACGGAAACTTTTGGCACTAAAGTAAGCGTCGTACACAACTTATGGCACTGACAGTGTACTTCTCCCCAATGATCTCAGTACTGGTGTCAGCAAGACATTTGAAATTTGCCTCGGTATTTGAACGAGCAACCCTTCTCTGCTTGCAAGAACTCTAGGAGATTAAATTAGAACCAAGAAAAATAGCATAACCACCCACAGAGCATCTAGTATCATGTTCACTAGCCCATCCCGCATCAGAAAAAGCATGAAGGGAATTTTGAGATCCCTTGGTGAAAAGGATGCCGTGACTAAGAGTGCTAGAGATGAAGCATAAAACACATTTGGCATATTGCCAATAGGCTTCTATAGGGGCATGCATGAACTGACAAGTAGTATTCACACCATAAGCAAGGTTTGGTCGGGTAATGGTGAGATATTGTAGTGCGCCCACCGTGCTATGATATAGTGTAGGATTATGAAACAGGGCACCCTGATGAAGAGAAGGAGGATCCGAATTGGCCAGGCGTGGTGTAGCTACAACACTTGCTTTGTCCATGTTGGCCTTCTTAAGAATTTTAGTAGCATATTTCCCTTGATGCAAAAGAAGGCCAAAGGCAGTGTGTTGTAATTCGATCCCCCAAAAATAGTGGAGATCCCCAAGATCTTTGATAGTGAACTCCCATTGTAGAGATGCAATTAAAGTAGATAGTTGTGCCTGGGGAGAGCCTTACACTGTATGATGAGGTATGTAGGACAAATAAGGAAGAATTAGCATGAGAAACATGAAAACCAATAGATAAGAGGAAAAAACTTAGCCTTTGATGCCAAGCTCGTGGTGCTTGCAAACATAGTCGGGATGATTAGCATCAACAAAACCTTGTGGTTGTCGCATATAAATCTCCTCGGTAAGGTGGCCGTGAAGGAATGCGTTCTTAACATTAAGCTGTCGAAGTGTCCAACCTAGATTGTAGGTGAGTGAAATCACTATATGGACAATTACATGCTTCATAATGGGACTAAAAGTCTCACAAAAATGAACACAATCCTATTGATTATATCCATTGGCCACCAATCTTGTTTTGTACGTTCAAGTGAGCCATATGCACGATATTTGATGCAAAACACCCATTTATATGCAATTGCTTTAAATTGTGACGAAAATGAGAACTAGAACCCAAGTTTGATTCTTCATAAGGGCTGTATATACTTCGACCATGACAGCCTTCCATGACAGCCTTCCATGTAGGATTTGTAGCTGCTTGATTGAAGCAAGTTGGAGCGGGTATTAGTTGTAGCATAGAATGAAAGGCGTATGTGTGGTCCTTAGCAAGATGACATAGGGCCAAAGTACCGTCTTAAAGCCGCGTGACCATGGCGTGTGTAGGAGCCATGGGCAGACTAGGAGAGGGCTCTAACTGAGCCAAAGAGCTGATGGTTTGGTCAGTAGAGCGACTGGATTGATCAATGGAGCATGTGATAGAACATGCAGAATTAAGTGAAGCATTTTCTATTGATGGTGCCATAACACGCAATGTTGTTGATTCAGTGGAGGAGTTTTGTGAAATTGAGGTGGAACGATTTTGATTTGGAGAGGCCATGAGTGGATTGATAGGGACAAAAATACCACTTGGTTATGGGTAAAATTCTGAATCTGTTGATAAATTGGGAGATAGGCTAGCATGAATTGATGATGCAATAGAGAAAAAGGAAATAAGTCTTCATAAAAAATAGCATTGGTGGTAACATAGAACCGATTATCCTTGAGAGAGTAGCATCGATAACCATGAAAGGCAGGAGGATAACCCAAAGAAATGTAGCAATGAGATCAATGCTATAATTTGTTCTTTGCGTAAGGTTGAAGGTTCAAATAAGCAGTGTAGCCAAAGACGTGTAGGTGATGAATTGAGAGTTTAACATTGTAGAGAACCTCCCAAGGTGACTTTTAGTTGAGCACCGCTAAAGGTAGCCTGTTAATGATATGAACAACACTTTCGAATGCAAGATCCCAAAAGTGAGCTAGAACTGAGGCATGATGGAGCACCAACAGTCTTGTCTCTACAACTTGTCGATGTTTTCTTTCAGTAGTATCATTTTGGTGATGAAGTGTTGGACAAGAGATACGGTGGTGGATTCATTGGTCCCGCAAGAGTCTATGGAAATGAGTAGACTAGAACTCCCCTGCATTATCACATTGAACAGCTTTCACCATAGTTTTAAGTTGATTTTCCACCAAATTTAAAAATGTTGTGAAAATGGAAAGAAATAGATCACATGATTGAAAAAGATATATCCAGGAAAATTGAGAGAAATCATTAGTGAAGCATATATAATAACAATTGTCCAAAAAGGATGTTACAGGAGCCAGTCCCCATATGTCAAAATGGACTAGTTGTAGGGGGGCTGAAGACTTATTTTTGGAGAATGGATGAACATGGCTATGACTCTTACTAGAGAGACACATAGGTAAGGAGAAATAGAGACTGTAGATTCATTTAGTACTTGACTGACTATGTTGTAGGAGGCGTGACCCAAACGAAAATGCCATTTATGGATGCAATCTATCTTATATGTTGGGAAAGCAAGTGGTGACGATGAAGACAAGGCTGAATACGTGGGAGTGGAGCAGAGGCCATGATCAAGATCTCAAAGTATGATTCTCCTCGAATGGTGACACTTCACAAGAAAAGAAGTAAGTGAGAATACGAAATCACAATTGTTCTATTTAGAGAATTGACAAACTGATAGGAGATATCTTTTAATGGAATGAATAACTAAGATATGAGACATACGAAAATTTGGGAAAATATATCTACCTATATGAGTGATGGTTAAGTTAGATCTGCTACCTATGGTAATCTGATTATTACCATGATAGGGCTGAACATCAAATAGCTGAGAGGTATTGTTTGTCATGCGATGAGTAGCACCCGAATTTGGTACTATGACTTTAAGGAGAAAATACATGGTGAAGGAGGAATTTCCACCACATTGAGCTACGGTGATATACGAGATTGCTCATGTTGCTTCTGCATATATCTTTCCCTATAAACATTGGCTCTATGGCCAAATTTGTTGCAAATTTGACATCTATTACCACCATTGCCATCCCTAGAATTGCGAATGTTTGAGAATCTATTGGAATTTTGTGGCCCAGCACCACGTGTGCTATTCTCATGCACACGCCTAGGGAATTGATGAGAATTTGACCTATAAAAGCAGTTTGTACCAGGTTCTGGACACTGGGTTGAGAGTGGAGGAAAGACATCATTAGCTTTCCCTATAAATGTAGTCGGACTTTGCATTGAGGATTTCATGAGCTCTCGCCGAGCCTCATGAGATAAAAGCAAACTGTGGAGTGTCTCACAAGTCATGTCTTGATACTGACATTGAATTGAAATAGAGTCTGCAAGATTTTGATATTCTATACCTAGCCCACGAAACACATGGGTTTGGTATTCTTGAGGAGAGATGACTTCACCAATAGAGGAAAGCTGATCTATAATTGTTGTTGTTTGTTGAAGAAATTCTGTAACCGTTTGACTATCTTTATGAAGAGTTTGCAGCTACATCCGAAGTTGAGCTGCTTGGGCATGATTTCATGCTGCATAAGATGTAGCTATGAATTGCCATGCGTTTGTTGAAGAGGTAAATGTTGAGAGCTGTATGATAGTTGCGTCAGTTGAGGTGTTGAGAATCCATGTGAGGGCCACTTGATCACGTGTTGACCGTTCTTTATAGGTAGGATTCGAACCAACTGTAGTATTTCATCTGTACTTGTTTGTGTGATATAAGGAGAGGTACCTTCAATAATGGGCACAAGTTGTTTGCCTAGAGAAGTGGAAGCAGCCTTGCTTTCCATACAACATAGTTATCACCATTAATCTTTACTTTAATGGCTGGAAGGGTAATGGTTTAAGACTAATTTCTTGGAGTAGATTGTAGAATTGTCGTGATTGCAAAAGAATGCAATAGCTGTTTCAGAGGTTACGACTGGTTCAGTGGCTGTGATTGATGAATTTTCCATGGAGATTTTTTGAAAAAAAAAAAAGACAATATCAAGAGGCCGTGTTTGCTTTTGAAGTGGTGTGCTCTGATACCATGCCAAAATTGTAAAAGAGGGTTGAATAGAAAAAGAAGATTCAAGTACAACGTTACCTTGTATCTTCTATATATTTCAAGAGAATATCTTTTGTACACATATTTGCTATACAACACAATGAACATATATAGGCTAAGCACTAGGTTTACAAGAGATGTGATTTTGTGGGATACAATCTCTAAAGAATGATTTGTCTTAAGGAGCAAGTTGTGGAGGAATTATAGGAATATTCTTTGAAGGAAATGATTTGACTTGATGACCAAGTCGTGGAGGAATTGTAGCAGTTCCACGATCAACACTATTGGGATTTCTTTCCTTTGATAGTATAAACATGAATAGACACAGTTAGTCTAGGACTGATGGTGCTATCTATTAAAACTTTAATAAGATGGGGCATCTTATAAGAATTGTCTTAAGCTTGAAAACGAAAAGGGTAAGGGAATTATAATTGATTCTGTAAATGATGTAGCGGATATAACTATCAGTAATTCAGATAGTGCTTATTATGTCTTGTCTATCATGATTATTCATCATTTGATGGATGTGGGGAGAAGTACACTATCAGTGCCATAAGTTGTGTACGGCGCTCACTTTGGTGCCAAAAGTTTCCGTCGGATAACTTAAGTGCCAAATCGGAGGAAAAACGATCACTTTGGTGCCACCGGCGAGAAATTCCGGCCAAAATGATTACGTGGCTTTATATTTTAAAAAAATTCGATAAACCCTTTAAACGACGTCGTTTTCTGTCCTATTTAAGAAAACGACGTCGTTTTGCTGTCCTATGTGGATGGCTTAGGAAAAACAACGCCGTATAGCTCATTTGTGATTGAAATTAGGTTTTTTTTTTGTTCATCTTCGCCGACCTAGCTTGCTCGGCCACTGTCGCTTGGCCACTGTGCTCGGCCACCTCGCTCGGCCACCGTGCTCGGCCACCATCGCTCGGCCAAGAAGTGATGGGAAAATAGGAGGCGAGGGCGGAGGAAGAGGAGGAGGAGGAGGAAGAAGGGGGGTTGAAGGTGCAGAGAGAGAGAGAGAGAAGACAAGGAGTGCGAGGGAAACAAGGAGGGCGCAGATGGAGATGGTGGATTGGGCTTTGCTCAGAGAGTAGCTGGTGCTGGTGTTGTTCTTCGGGGAAGAAGACGACGCCGTCATGGCTTCTCTCTCTCTACTGGTGTTGTTCTTCGGGGAAGAAGACGACACTGCCATGGCTTCTCTCTCTCTCTCTCTCTGCTGGTGTTGTTCTTTGGGGAAGAAGATGACGCCACCATGGCTTCTCTCTCTCTGCTGGTGTTGTTCTTCGGGGAAGAAGACAACGCCGCCATGGTTTCTCTCTCTCTCTCTCTCTCTCCCTCTCAATTTGGGGATTTAGGGTTTCGACTTGGGGTTTAAGACGCCAAACGACGTTGTTTGGTGGTTTACATGCTGACTAGACTCTCCGGCGAGCCACATCAGTATAAGAAATTAATAAAAAAAGGCCACGTCGGATTTCCGACCAATCAGATCGACGTTGGCACCAAAGTGAGCGTTTTTCAAATTTTTTGGTACTTAAGTGATCCGACGGAAACTTTTGGCACCAAAGTGAGCGCCGTACACAACTTATGGCACTGATAGTGTACTTCTCCCGATGGATGTGGTATGGATTTTGGTCGTTCATTTCATACTACACCAAATAGAAATTGGTTTAGTAAATGTGAATGCATAGATAAGTGATGTTGTAGGTGTTGACAATGTTAGAATTATAATGCATGATGGTATTGTGAGGACATTGATTGAAGTGAGGCATGTTTTAAAGTTGAAGAACCTAATTTCCTCGAGTTACCTGGATTTAGTTGGGTGCTAGTATTTTTCAGAAGGGATAACTGTTGTAGAAATTCTAAGGTTTGTCACGAAAATGCAATTGAATCATAAAACTTGCAAAAAGTGCAATCAAGTCCTAAAACTTGTCAAATTATTTCAATCGAGTACTAAAGTTAACATTGTTAGCTCTTTTAAAGGAAGATGCTAACGTGGTGCTAGCATGGCCTTTTAAATAATTTTTCTTTTTTTTAGATGGCTTTTTTATTCAATTTAAAAAAATAGATTTAAAAACTAAAAAGAAAAGAAACATTATTTTTTAAATTGTTAAAAAAAGAAGAAGATAAAGTAGCTCCTCCCTTGCTGCCGCCGCGACCCGCCGCCCCCGGGCATGAGTGGCTAGCCCTCGCCTGCCCCAGGCGAGGGCTGGCAACCCTCACCAAGCTTGGGCGAGGGTGCCTAGATTTGGGCATGTCGGCCCCTTGGCCCCGAGCGAGGGCCAACGAGGCGTCGCCCAAGGTGGGCGATGGTTACTAGCCCCCCACGAGGGCTGGCGACGACTCGTCCAGGCCGGGCGACGATTACCGGCCACTTGTGAGGGCCGGTGAGGCCTCTCCCTGGCCGGGCGAGGGCCGGCCACTCGCGCCCAGGGCCGGTGACCGTCGCTGGCCCCTCTGGCGAGGCTGCCATTTTTTTTCTTTTTTCTTTTGAACTATTTTCTTTTTTAAATAAATTTTCACTTTTCTTTTTAAAATTTTAAGTGTAATTTAAATAAAAAATTAAAAAAGCCACATGGAAAATAAAAATTAATTTTAAATGTCACGTCAACATTTTCCGTTAAAAAAGTCGACAGCATTAACTTTAGGACTCGATTGAAACAATTTGACAAGTTTTAGGACTCAATTGCATTTTTGTGACAAGTTTTAGGACTTTTGTAGCACTTATCCCTTTTCAGAATGTGGAGTTCTAAAAATTGTTTGAGTTACTTTGGTAATAATGAGAGAAATTAAGCATAGTAGCATGTATGAGCTTCAAGGCGAGATAGTGACAGATTTTGTTTCAAAGACATTAGATGCATCTGCTGAGAGCCTAAATTGTGGCATATGCGTTTGGGGCACATTAGCGAGAGAAGCTTGAAGATTATTATTGAAAGAAATCTCTTGTGTGCTTATGTTTCTAATGAACTGAATGTATGTAGGTGCTGTGATTTTAACTAATGGTGAAAAGTGCAGATTAGTATGATTATCAAAGAAATCACAGAGGTTGTAGAGTTAATTTGTGACATCCACGATTCGAGCCCCCTATTAGCCTAGGAAAATAGCCATTGAACTAGTTCTAAGCTTGACCATAAGTTAGTCGTGAACCTTGACCTGGATAGGATAGTCGATCGTGGATGAACACAAAAAATTATCACCTAATAGTAGAAAAATCCATATTAGCTTAATTCTTAGGTGCCATAATGACTTTTGGAAGTTTGCAATTTAATGAAGGGGCGAGTCATAAGCCTTGTTGTCTCTTGGTCATTAATGCAAGAAGATGGCTTAACATGCTTTGATTTCCCTTGTCCATTAATGAAGGGGGTGAGTCATGGGCCTTGTTGTCTTGATCATAAATGCAAGAATGTGACTCATGAGCTTAGTTGTCTAATGCTCATTAAACGAAAGGGATGATTCATGGTCTTAGGCGTCCCTACAAAATTTAGGGCATCATGACCTTAGAAATAGCCTCGGAGGACAAATAATTAGGCCAATTAATGACTAAGTGATCTTGCAAGCCAAGTAGGGCACCACCTCTCTTCCATAGACTTGCTACCTTTGGTTTCATAGGTTTTAACTTTCTAGTTTTTCAAAATTGTTGGACCTTTATTGTTTTCCAATTTTATAGAGCCTTTTGTCATTCAAATTTAGAGAAAATGTCATGAAATTTATTCAAAACATCTTGATCTACAACATACTTTAACTCATTTTTCCTAAGGTGAAATGGTTGGTACAAAAGCCCAGTCATTCACTGTCTGAAACCTGTCCAATGCGGTGAAAATAGTGATCAAGTTGTCTTCTTAAATTTTTATAATTTTTTCTCTTTCAAATTGGGATATGCTTCATTCATAAAAGTTTTAGAGGACATCCATTCTTATAACATATTAGAATTTCAAATTGTTTTGTGAATATTTGAATTTCGAAATGAGTCTTTCTCTACGGCCATTGGATTTGCTCAACCGACGAGTTATTAGGCTATGTTTAGTGATTTGTTGCTCTTTCCATAAGACGAATTTGACTTGGCTTCCTCATGAAAAATGCTGTTAACATATTCTCTACAACATATTAATATTTCATAATTTTTTGAGCTCGTATGATAAGGTAACGACGTTGATTTCAAAAGTCACTCAAAATTGTTTTCACCCTAGAATGGGAGAGCTACACATCCAAACTTGGAGGGGAAGGGGCTGCATGCCCAACTTGAGGAGTAAGCCAATCTAGAGACTTCTTGGTTTGAATATAAGAGTACATTAAATGCTCTTGAACTTTAGTGCAACAATATTTGGTTGAGTCATATGCTTAGGTATCCCCATAATCATTACATAAAATCATTCCATGATGACTCAACCCCTTAGATGGACCAATGGAAAAGGAAGAAGTGTCCCCTTAAGAACTAGACTTGCTCTTTAACTTGACACCTCCTCATGCTAGATTGTCTACCTATATAAAAATGATTGGTTCGCTTAGAAAGCTCATTATGAGGGGTTTGGCTATAAATAGAGGCATCCCCCCCCAAATTCCACATCACACACACCACCCCCATCTCTTCTCCCTCACTTACACTCCCTTTTTCTCTCACGCCCTCTCACCATTGCCCCCTCTCCCTCTCTCGGCCTTGGTTGTCCACCGCCTCACCGAACAACCCTTTCTTAGTAAAATCACCTATAGTTCATCATGGTTCATTGAAGGTAAGTAAAATCCCTAATCCTTGGCTAGGGCAATGTCAAGTTTAATCGTGTACTTAACCGTGAGTTTGAGTAGTCATTTATATGTCATAGGTCCATTTCATCTGGTTTGCTCATGTGTGGGTTAAGATGAAAAATAATAAATCAGCTTGTGCGACACATGATATGCAATCATTAAATGAAAGAAGAAGACCGTTGTCACATAACATTGGCGGCGATGTCTCATTCGTGAGAACCAGTTATCTTGGTTAAACTAGGATGCTTGGGTTGAGCTTTGATGCCTTGGGTGAGCTAACCCCCTGGATGCCTCGATTAAGCCAAGATGCCTTGGTTGAGTCAGGATGCCTAGCTTGAAGCTGGATGTCTTGGTTGAGCCGTGATATCTTGCTTGATCCAAGATGTATGTTTATGAACCTTTTATGCATATCGGTATGTTTATTACTACTTGACTTGTTGTGTTCATGGATAAATTGAAGGTAAGCATGCATGGAAGTTACATCGAAGGAATACATATATGTAGTGGAGGAGAAGCGGTAATATTGCTATCGATCTACCCTCAATATTGTAATACAAGTACTATTCATGCTGGATTTGATGATATTTGTCATCCTAATAGAGGATTAGAGGCTTTAACTTACTGAGTCTTGAACTTACTCCTTATTTTTCAAACTTGTAGGCATGGAAGCCTCATGTCAGTTTTGGGAGCTGCAGTCATGCTCTAGGAGGTAGGAATTCCTTTGGTCTATATGGAAACTTATAGTATGATGTAAAAAGGAAAAATGGCTTGTAGAAAAATGGCTAATAGAAAAATGGCTTGTAAATATACTGTTGTAATATAAAGTAACAAGTTATGTGTGATGTATGTCTCAATCTTCTAGCTGTTGTTTGTCTAGAGAGCTTATTTGTTCACACTTCCGCATGTGTTTAATAACAAAACAAAAAGAATCGGGATGGCAACGAGTCTATAGCGTCGTGAAAATAACCCCTACTGCTCAAGACCCTGGAGATGGAGTTGGGGTCGTTACATAATTCATTTTAATGTTCGCAGGTTGTCACGGTTTCCTTCGAGGAAGATTGGTAGATTTATGCTAATAGTTATTAATGACTACTCAAGGAAGACACAAGTGTTTGTGCTTAGGCACAAATTTGATGCTATTATTAGGATTAGATAGTTAAGAGCTTTGATAAAAAAGGAGATCGGTAAGATAGTCAACCATGTTTGGACTAATAATAGCATGGAGTTTTTCTTGAAACTATTGGATGAATTTTGCATGAAGGAAGGTATAGTGAGACACCGCATTAGTGCTAATGAACCACAACATATCGTAAGTTTGATGAGCAAAACATTACTAGAGACAACCTAGAAAATGCTCTCTAGTGCTAAAATGGCTAAGAAATTTCTAGGGGATGTGCTTAGTATAGCGAGCTACCCGATGAATAGATCTCCATTGACTATAATTAGATGTCGGACTCCCGAAAAAGTGTGGTTAAATAACGTTACCGATTATTCTATTTTTAGAATACTTGGTTGTCAATGTTATATTTGAGTTAGTGATGGCAAGCTTGATGGAAGGGTATGAAAGTGCATGTTCCTAGGTATGCACAAGGTGAGTGGAGCCATTGGTTGTGGTGCTCGGAATTAAATTCGTTTGTTCTCAACAGAAAAAATAACATTTGATAAGTCTCCAATACTTTTGACTAGTAGTGATTATGTAGTATTTATATGGATCTAAATGGTTTTTAGCTTGAGGTGGAGTTGCAACCAAAAATTCTTAAGGTAATGGGTACTAGTGGAGTAATCGACATAGATGATGCTTATAACGAGTTGGAGCACATATAATCAACAGTTGCTATAACTACTGAAATTGACAAGGTACATATTTAATCTCCTAATAGATATGGACGCAACAATAATTTCGCTTTATTTGTGATAGAGAAGGTTGTATTCGACAATCCTCATGGAGCAGTTAAAGGTGCATGTAGAGTTGGTGCTTTGATCCTCAATTATGGTGAAGTTCAAGCAAGGTTTGAACTTGAAATTTGTCTACGGTGATTGAGCCTATTGGGGGCTATGGGAGAGTAGAAGCATAGTTCAAATTTTTAGCGAAATGATTGTGACTTGGCTCAAACGTTGAGCAAATGTTGAGATTGTTAAAATATGTCTTGAATTTAAGCTTGTAAACGAAAGTCTTGACATGAATTGTATGAAAGCACGAAGTTAATATTCAAATGCATTTCGGGGCAGGTTTTGAACTTCAATTCCAATAACTCTCGGATATGGAAAATATCCCGTGGGATCATCCAAGGAAAATATAATAGGAAGGTTTATCTAATGAATTTTGAATTAAATTAAAAAAGATGTGGACAATATCCACAAAAACAAGAGATATGAGATTTCCTTCTATGAGTTGGAGTCGACTCCGAACATTACATGTAGAGTCAGATGGATGTTGGTCCCATGCTCGACGTTATATATATAAAGATATTCATATAATGGTTGTAGGAATTTTGGGTTGCGCAGATTGATGTGAGGGACTTCATGCAGTTAATGAAACCTTGAAGAAACACTTTGTACGGGAAGTCTTGAAGTGCTGTTTCACGAGTGCTTAGCCATGAGTTTCTCTATTGGCTTCGTGTGATTATACCAAGAAGTTTTTAGTGTTGAAGTTGATTAAATTTTATAGTAAGATTTGTGTGTAAGTCATTTGTCAGATCAAGAGGTTATTTAACGAGGAATTGTGGGGCAAAAAATTGCATGAGTTATTGGGTGTAATTGAAGCTTAAGAAACAGTTATAGTGTTTGAGTGACTCAAGAATATTTGTAATCTCCGTTGTATTAATTGATCTATAGTAAAATTTATTGCTACTTTGCTGGTGAACATAGGTCATTATAACTGAACTATGTAAATCTAGTGTTCTATTTATTTTCTTGTTCTATCTATTTTATTATTTGATCACTTATTTTTTCTAACAGCTTGGATGAACGATGATTTGGTTCTATGTTGACAAGAGGGTTCAGCATTAGTTTGCCGTTGGCCGTTGCTCAGCTGCAACAACTCCTTGAACTGCCACAACTTCGAGGATCTTAGTCGAGTTGCTCTTCGTGCAGGTCCACGTCCCACCACTGGCGCCTTCTTCCGCGAACAACTTCTTCATAGGTGGCCGAATCTGTCTTCTTCATCTTCAATCTCAAGCTGTGGCTTGCTCTGGAGATTCGGTTTGGCAATAGATCAATCAGGCTTGGCTTCGGGTTTGGAGACATCATGGCAAGCAGGAAATCCTCTATCAATTTGTCGAAAGACTTGGAATTTGTGGTCGAGTAACGAGGATTGAAGGGAGAGATGGATGCCTGGTATGCTTCATTATCCGCAATATCGGTGGCTTCTGTGCAGCGAATGATAATATGAATTAAAAAAAAAAAAAAATCAAATCGAACCACTTTATTGATTACATTCAGCTATCGGGTTGGTTTGGATCACCATTTGGCTTTTTTCTCTTCACATATGGTTTGCTTTGGGTATCATGGATACCTGACTCGAACTGAATTGTTGACACTCAGTTTACACGGCATCTTCGTTAACAAAGGTTGATTAAACTTTCATGATCAATTGGTACTTAAAGGACAATTTTCTCATGGCATTCCCACCTAGAAGGGTTTCTTGTCTCGATGATGACTCATTTCCTACCAGACAGAGCCAGGCCTTCCATCCAACGGGATCAGCGTGTTGCTTTGCTCCAGGAGGCTCGGATAAGTGAAAAGAAAAGGACAGGTCGAGTCTCTCCATGAAATCGCACCATTTACTCGCATTTTCGGTTCCGTTCATTTCACTGGAAATGACTTTCAGAAAAACATTTTTTAGATTTTTCAGCATTTGTTTCATGGAAAATGATTAATCAAGAAAAACGTTTTTCATTTTTGAAAAAAACACTTTCAAAAGTAGGGAAAATGTTTTACACTTTTAAGTGGAAAACATATTCCTAGAAAACATTTTCCATTACTTCTTCCACCTCACTTTCTTTCACTAAATACATTTTCATTTGAATTTTATGTTTTCTTTTTATTTTTTATTTTTTTTTTTTAAATCAAGTTTTTAATTTCTTTTTCTTTCCTTCTCTTCTTCTTTAACCTTGGTTGGCCGCCGGCTATGGCGGTAGTCGATGACCGGCCAAGGTCAAAAGAGGAAGAGAAAAAAAGAAAAAAAAAAAAGGAAAGGAAACAAATTAAAATTTTAAAAATATATTTTTAAAAATGATTAAAAATGTATGCATGCATGAAAAGATTTTCCTTACAAACAGCAGAAAATATGTTTAGTTCATTTTCAAATTTCAGCCAAGAACCAGAAAATATGTTTATTTTTCTAAAAATGGATTTCTGAAAAATAATATCCGGAAACATCACATTTTCCATAAAATGAATAGAGCATTCATTTTGAAAAGTAAAGAAGAAAAATCGAACTTAGAGGGGGCAAATAACGGGCTGGGCCACCAAATTCTATGCAGGGTGGCTAGAAACAGAGGACACAAATGGTCTGGGCCTATTCAGTCCCATGAACATTCGACCGACCGTCATTCTCATGTCGTCTTTCTGCTTTTCTTTTCCTTTCCCGCAACTGCACCTGTTGAGCTTATGTTATTCGGATAGAGCTCACCATATGGGCTCCAACATCATGAATTCATCAATCCTAAGGTTCTATGCTTATATTCTCGTTTATCCTAGAGTATACACATGCATTTCCTCAATAATTGTGTGACTCGTGACTATTTATAAGTATGTAAAGAGGCTCAATCAAATGCACCCCAACGAGAATACTAAGAAAGATGGCGCACTCATGACTCACTCTATCCATTGCTTAAAGGGTCTAGTTTTCCATGAGGGGTTGGAGGAAACACTTAGCCAAAACACACGTGTCTATCAGCTAATTAATATAGCTGATCATGGCAACATATGGTGCTAATGCTGGTGCCGCTGATAATGTCGCAGAGGATGTACGAGAGCATGAAGGTGAGGGTCGAACTCGTCGTTGAGCGAGGTAAGGTCGGGGAAGAATGCACGGATGGAGATCGGGAGCACCGAGGCTCTCAGCTAGTGCACTGGACGAATGACTTCACGCGTCAAGATCATCCCGCTGTCGTTTAGGTACTTTAATCGCAACCCTAAAACACTACTAATTCACGTCACGAAGGGACCTCATGAATGCATGCGAACCGTCTAGTGCACATAGTCCGCCTTTATCGAGAAAGGCTCCGCCTAGGCATTGGGAAAGGCATTGTCATCGAAATCGCTCCGAGCCGGAGAGGTTGCGATATGATCACGGGACTCGCGCATCCGAACCGCGTGTTTCACCAACTCTCGGCGGTTGTCGGCAGTTATATCTGAATAAATATGTCTAAACAACATAACTCTAGTAGTCTTTCATGGTGGGTTTGACGGAGATAGTTATCAAGAGGAATGGGAAATGGAAGAAGGGTAGGTGCTGCAGATCTTGTCGGCGGGTTTTAGGCCGACGATTGCAGGCGGATTTATGAAGCCCTGGTTTTTGAGGAGCGACGAGGGAAGATGCCCCCAAAGGATACGTTGGCGGCTTCTGCATTTTCAGCTTCTCTTCTTTGCGTTGCACTTTCTCTGGCATAAATGAAGGATTCAAGGGCTTCTAGGGTTTTAGCTTTGCATAATTATTATTTTCGTTCACGCATTTATGGGGATTGTCTGAATTCCACGATGCATGCAATGTAAGTGCCAGGCAATTCTGAATGATCAGGTTTTTAAGTAGCACACACACACGACATGCGATACTATACGCCGACACGTCATTTTTCAAAACAGATAATTCTGACATGCTAAGTCACATTATAAATTTATATTTTTATATATACATAATAAATTATAATTATTATGATTATTTCAATCAAATTAATTTGATTCTAATTCACAAATAAGTAATAAAAAAAAGCTTAAAATGAATTTACACTAAAAATATTGATCCACTATTCATTAATATCGTTAATTATTTCAATTTGACAAATTCAATTCCATTCCAATAATTTATAAAACATAAAGGAAAAAAAATAAACAATTCATATTCTGGACTCACGACGTGTTGGAAGAGAAGAAAAAGAAACTTAGAAGGTGAATTGTGTATAATGAAAATGAGTCAAAAAGAAGAAAAAAACTAAGTTTTTTTCTTCTTTCTATATTTATTATTTTTACTATCGTTTTTATTTTTTATTTTTTCACATATATA